>JACBYL010000184.1:0-66124 GCA_015266385.1 Trichoderma oligosporum | reverse complement strand
TTTTATTATTTTATTATTTTATTATTTTATTATTTTATTATATTAATGACTTTTCCCCAACTAAAAAAATGTACCTCTGCTAGGATTGAGTTCTACTAGGTACCTAGTAACTTGTAGCTAATTTTAGCCCGCTAACTGCATTCGCTTACACGCGGAATTCCCCTCCTCGCACACACTAGGGCTGTATCGCTTACCATTTTCCGCACCAGCTGAACCTCGACCTGAAAAATCTCATCGTCAGCACATTCAACAACAGAAGTCATGGCGAGTGAGTTTAGTCCCAACGATTTCATTCCTTGAATATCAGTCGCTAATGCTCAAGTAATTAGAATCAAAGAACTCGTCTCAGCACAACCAGTCGCGCAAGGCGCACCGTAATGGGTTGGTTATAGTTTTTTCCCGGGGGGGACTACGAAGTCCTTATCGCTTACTCCTTCTAGCATCAAGAAACCCAAGACTTCGAGATATCCTTCATTGAAAGGAACCGATCCAAAGTTCCGACGGAATCACAGACACGCCCTCCATGGCACAATGAAGGCTCTGGTAGGATATTGCTCAATATTTTCGAGAAGAGTGTATATTTTGAACTAACCCATCGGTAGAAGGAGCTCAAGGAGGGCAAACGAGAGACAGCATGAGTGTATTTCGTTCTATCAAGTAGGGATAACAGGGGATCTTTCCAAAGATTCAGGTCACTAGCCGCAGCTTAAATCACTAGTCGCGATTGCGGAGGAATTGATACCTCGTTAATTAATAGGAAAGGCATCAGCATATAATGCTAAGACATTGTCTGCTGGGCTTTCTCAATACGAGCGCTAGGTATTCCATTGACAGTCTGCTATCTAAAATGTTGCGTGCATTCCTGCTATATCTAGGTGCCCAATACGAAACTCCCTGTCAACGGCAACACTATTAAAACAGCCAAAATGTAAACCTACCCTCTTCCATTTCGTGTTGTGTATAGTAAGTATAGCGAGAAGTAATTGACTCTAAAACTAAAACGAAAATAAAAGTAGATATATCTTATTACTTTTATGACAATTGTTATAACTTTATATTTTTTACCAGTAGTTGGTGAGCGAGGTTCTTATTGTTGGTTGATAGTAGGGATATAATTTCGTTGATGAGGATTATATCTCTCAAGAGCTTCTTTCCACCTAACTTATTGGCTTCTAAAGCTTGTGTATAGTATTGCAAGCTTAAATATCCAATCCCGAGTAATTGAAATAACCTTCCCACGTTGTAATATCGCTCGGCTTGACGCTGTGGCTCATCTCCTCCGGATTGCACGTAGTGGCTAATGAAGGCCTGACCTTGTAAAAGGAGATATTGCCGATTGGTTGACTGCCGCTTGAGGCCATAGTGAACATATGCGAGACCAAGACTCAAATTGACCATAGCATTCCCGTGATCAAGAGACCAGGCACGCAAGAAGTAGCCTGATTCTAGTTGTTAATTTTAATATAACCCGTCTGAACTCACACTATCCATTACCTACCTATCGCGTACGTGTAGCTCGTGGAGGTGAATAGAATGTGGCCATAGAGCATCAAGAGACAGATGTCCATATTCAGTTTCGCGTTGACTTTTTGATCAAGTTCGCCATTTTCTGGAAAATTCTTCATAGAGGCTTCGTAGCCCGCATCAATGGCTTTTATCTGCCTTAAAATGAATTTTTGGGCCGGTCCAGATGTATACCATGAGACAGGTGATTGGCATAATTTAGAAAGCAATGCGAACATTCGAGAGGAATCCGATATTCCACCATCTCTCATTAAATGTCGAGCTATTGTAATACACTTCTCTTCGTCATTAGTATTAATAGCGCAGACTAGTGACCGGTTAATATATAGCTGATGATTGTTAAGATTCAGTTGGACTACACGCACCACTCCAAGCCATGTGAATGACGAAATTGTGATGGGGCGACTGAAACACAGTTGAATCCCTTGCAGACTCGCAGACTTGATATGCTTCTTCGCGGCGGTGTGCAAGTGATAAACCAATGGCATAATCGAGAAACAAATCAAGCCAGTTGTCGAATGATATTCCTTGATGATTATCAAATCCTAACCCTGGTTGAGAGTCTGCCTGGGGCGCAAGGGCTATCAAGATAACACGGTTGTCAGAGTCAGCTAGTAACGTAAAAAGTCGCAAGTAGCTATAATTAAGGAGAGGGGGATGCACATACATCGTGTGAGGCGTTCAAACATCTGTGATAGCTCAGTGCTTGTTTCTTCATTCGCTATTTGTTCTAGCAGCTGTTTTCTACCAAGGAAATGAAGATACTTATCCCAAGTATAGAACCTTTTCAGTGAGCGGAAATCATCAACAAGCTCCCTGCAGGAATCCATCCAAACTGAGATCAGTTCATTATGACCGGACTTGATTTGCTGTTTAAGACCACGGACAAGTTCATACTGGTGAGAGAGCTTGATTGCACGTGAGTGTTCGTCTTGACGACGCTTGTCGGGGTTTGCGAACCGTTTTGCACGATATCTCCTAGGGAGGATGCGGGCCGTTGGCGTGACTTTTGATTTTGCCAGTCGAGGTCGTGTCCGTGCTTGCGAAGCTGCTGATCGTCGTATGCCATGGTTTGATTTCATGGAAAACTTGTGAAGATGCTCCTCTGTGATAGGCTCGCTACGAATGTGATGATTTTGAGCTTCTTTTAGCGCCATTGCCTCAGCAGCAAGAATGAGAGCTTCTTCGTCCTCTTTAGCTTTCTCATACATGTTTGCCAATTCGACACGGGCATCGATATTGTACTCTTCAGCGTCGATGGCTGCATGAAAACACTCCTCGGCAATAGATTGCTGCCCAGTAGCTAGATAGCACCGGCCTAGTTGAACCAAGAGAACTGCATCAGGCTCTCCAGTAGCTCGAAGTAGCTCTAGATACCTAATGGCTCTTTGTGGTTGACCATATTTAGCGAGCTCGCTCGCAAGATCGTATGAGATGAAAGGGGATTCTGTGATAAAGCTGACAGTACGTGAGTTTTCTGGATCTAGCCAGGTCAAATGTTTCTATTAACACTGCAGGTTAGGTCAAAGTTACTAGGTTTATGACAGTTTGCTTCAGGAAAGCTATCGCTTACAGAGACTTCATCCTCATCCCCCTGTCTCAGTCTATACATTGCTAGCCGAGCCCTAAGGTCTAGGGGCAGAGAAGGACCATAGAGTGTTGTGTCAAACAATGAATCATGGAAATGAGGCACACGGTCTCTACGTTCGTTATTCTCGTCCCATTCGCAGTCATCAATCTGCCACTGGTCCCAGTATTGCTCCTGGGCACGACCTACGAGCCATCTGGATAAGGATTTGAGTTCGTGGATTGCTTCAGAATATCTACCATTAGAGGCGATTAGCTCGACATATATTCCAATATCATGCCATGGGCCGTCCGGACTATACAATGGTAAATTCTCCATCTCATAGTCAAAATAACGACGGTAAGCTGTGATGGCAGAAGGAACAGCAGACTCAGTATTCTTGTTATCAATGCAAGCTTCCGCCAGCTTCCGTACGATTTCGAGATCATAAGGGTGATATTTGAGAACGATGTTATACTCCGCTATTGCAGCAGCTAGATGGCCCTGTCGATGACAAACGGTTGCTTTGCCAAGCCTAGCTTCTAGGTTCATGGGGTCTGCCCTTAGGGCAGCGGAATAGCATAGTCGAGCAGTATGAAGGCTACTCGTTTCATCTTCAGATACACTATCCAGCGCAAAAGATGCACATTCGAGCCATGCAGAGACATCCTTAGGTCGAAGGTGAGCAGCATAGACCATGGCAGACAACGCCCTAGCGTTCTCGCCCTGTTCGCGGAAGATAGATGACAGTGCCGTCCATGCTTGATGAGTTTCAGCGTTAATTCTAATCACCTCGGAGACTAAATCTAGAGCTTTGGAATAATCTCCACTGAGAAATGCTTGGTTGACTCTGGACAATCTTGCCGTAATGTCTCCTCGAGGTTTAGCGGCTTTACGAGGACCACGAGTTCCTCGCCCTCTGGTCACTCCACGTACTGGAAAAGGCGACTCCAAACGTCCTTGATGGGAATGCAAGAATTCTCTGACTGACTTGTCAAATTTGGCTATGTCATCTTGAAGCTCTTCTAAGTCGGAATCGGAATCGGATGGATTGCCCCTACAGCCATCATAGGCTAAAGTTAGTGATTTTCATTCATGGCATCCCGAACGCACTTACAACGCGACTGGTTCATCCAAGCCATAGTTGACCGACATGGCTATTTAATTGTGATATTTGCCATAACAGCGACAGAGGGATTGCAGACGGTATAGAAGCTAGCGCCTTAAGCTAGAAGTGGGCATGTTTAATCTTGAAATTATAGTTTAGTACCACTGGGATGCTTTACAAGGGACCTATCAACTAGGTACTTAGTCTTAGAATAACTATCTATTATATAAAACTTAATAATATTTAGAAAATTTAGAAAAATTGCGTTTATATAATATTAGCTTATTAATCCGCAAAATAAAATCAAAATTTGATTTTTTGCCTATTATATATATATTCTTATAGTTGAGGTTTTCAAGCCTTTACTGAGGCTGGTGCTCCACTTTTATGGCATGGAAAAGAGTGGACTTCAAATCTGCGACAGATTCTTTCAGCATTATAGCATAGCCGTGAGCGGACAGTAGGATATGCTTCGACAGAACCGGCAACTCTCATCACACCTTCAGGTACGACCGGACAGTATACGGAACAGGAAACAGTCACGGCTAACTCCCAACATCATAGGCCGCTGCGCCATGGGTCACCAAGCAAACCCCACCATTGAGGTAAGTATCAATTGAAGACAGCCCGCGAAGAAGTAATAGAATTGGGTCTAACAAGTATAGATATTCGGTCATGGAACCTAACTTGAGAAGGTTGTCGATTCAAATAAAATATCCCGGTAATGAATCAGGCCTACGTAATCCACGCTCTATCCAAGCAATTCACCTCAAGCCCTTGAAACGCGAGGCTCAGTTCGGTATTCCCTCGTGTGACCTACAACTGCGATCATTCAGTTTGCAGCCACTCCAGTTCTTTTCAGATTTTGCATTGCGGGCCGCATATTTCTTAGGTCTGCCGGCTTCTGGTCCTATAACACTCCCACGAATAACAGAACGATGGACTGTTCCTAAAAGTCACTTCATTTTCAAAAAATCACAAGAGAATTTCGAGCGTGTAACGTTGAGGCGCATGATACAAATTAAAGATGGGAATCCCGAAACAGTACAGCTTTGGCTCGCTTACTTACGCAAACATCAATTGTATGGCATTGGCATGAAGGCAAATGTATGGGAGTTCGGTCCGACAGAGATGTCTAAGTCGCCGGAAGAAATTGGAGTACAGCTAACAGGGCAAGAGGCACCCTGGTCTCATCTTGGCCAGACAAGAAGTATTGGCATTCCGGACAAGGTGGCCGACATTTTAAACACTCGGCGGGTCAAGAAGTCCGCTGATTATAACTACCCACTACACGAGATACTATAGAGGAAAAACACCCATTCATATTAACCTGGACAAATTGAATCTGGAAGACGAGAGTCGAGAGCTAGGCTCGTTGTATAGTCTTAGTTTATAAAGCTATATACACTACAAGTTGAATCTTTGATAGTAAAAAGTATATTTACCGCTATTTCAAGAATAATTTTTTTTAAGATAAAAATTTTTTTAATTATATTTTATAATGTTTATATTTTATTTTATTTTATTTTTATTATATTATCAATCAATTTTTAATATATTATCTTTCATTTAATCATTACAACTGCATAATATTTAATTATTCCAATATATAATTCTCAACGCAGGGGAGGAGCTTCTCGATAATTCCAACTCAGCCTCTCGTAACCCGAACACGCCTACAGAGAGCAAGTAGATGCTGTAGTGCTTTTCATCATGCTACTCCTACGCGCATCATGGCCAACGCCATTGCATGTAAAGCTTATCATAAGGCCGACAGCCCTATGTAAACGTTGTATCTGTTCAAGGACATTGGTGAACATCAGAAACTACCAGCTAGCGAGGAACATGTAAGGCACCGCCCCCACAACTTATCATGTATTGTGCTAGACTGGAAGTAAACTTTTCACCTCTTTATCCTCTTCGCACTTGGCTATCGTTGTATCACTCATTATATTAATACATCCTTTGTAGCCCGTCTGCGCCGCTCATTTCTTTAATTGCGAGGCGATTCAACCACCAAGCCAGTAATCAACCAAATAAGCATACGGTTAAGGAGCCCAACAACAGCCCCATTCTTCACGAAAACATTTACACGATACCAAATTTTCTCACTTTGACCCGACTCGTTGCAAGTCCAGCCATTGGATACCTTATACTACAAGATGCGCATACC
This sequence comes from Trichoderma oligosporum, assembly GCA_015266385.1. Taxonomy (NCBI): domain Eukaryota; kingdom Fungi; phylum Ascomycota; class Sordariomycetes; order Hypocreales; family Hypocreaceae; genus Trichoderma; species Trichoderma oligosporum. Next base: position 59,752 of record JACBYL010000184.1, on the reverse strand, counting down.
TGGGCCGTAGGGTTGCTAGTCTATGCTGGTTTAACGGACTTGGTTGATGGATGGATAGCCAGAAGATGGAATCGCTCAACAGTAGTTGGCACCATAATTGACCCAATGGCAGACAAAGTTCTCATGACAGTACTGACGGTATGTTTGGCTGCCAAAGGGGCTTTACCAAGTACGTATGAAAGCTATTCCTCAAGCTGATAAACCCTGGCTAATGAAGTGGCACTTTCTCTATTTATTAGTGTGGGTTGCTAGTATTATCCTTGGTCGGGATTTCGGTTTAGCTATTGCAGCGATTTACTATCGCTGGATCTCCTTGCCACCTCCTAAGACATTTGCACGATACTGGGACTTTTCTCTACCATCAGCTGAGGTTCGACCAACAACAATCAGTAAATACAACACTTTCCTTCAACTAGCTCTGGTTGGCTTAACAACCGCGGCACCCCTTTTAAGCGTTAACTTGGCGCCTACACTTACGATTATGCAGTAAGTTTCTCATTATAATTATACCAACAGCCTGTACTCTTCCCAATTGTTTTCTTTTTAACTTACTCGGGGTTATCACAGATATATAGTAGCTACTACTACTATTTGGAGCGGCGTGAGTTACATATTTTCTAAAAAGGCTATCAAGATTTTAAATAAAACTTAATTTATTATTAGACTACAGTCTTATTATGTGTCTTATATAAATTCTCGCTTTTAAAAAGTCGTCTAAATAAAATCACAGAGAGTGCTTATAATTTGACCATCTTCAATCACGTGCTAGCAATATTACTGGTGGGTCTATTTGATTCCACTTTGGCTAGAGTACAGTGAGTGCTCTAAGTTGTTAATTTAAGTATCTTCCGGCCGGTGAGGTGAACGCTCCTACGCCGAGCAATCACCCATCATCTCTTCACCACCTCGACCATTATTAAGTCTCTGCCAATCTTTAGTGCAAGATGAGGTTCAAAATAGAGTATGATGTTTCTTGATACGATGAAAAATATTTGAGCTCATGCGTTCTAGTGATCTTCCCGTACTCTTTCCTTATCCAAGGATATACCCAGGTATGTACCAATCATCTCCTATCGTCGTGTAGGTAGCTAACACATCCAACGAACAATATGCGTGAGTATGGAGTAAACCTCATGTGTTTTCTCTTGTACATAACTGACCACAGGGATTTGAAATTTGTTAGCTACATGTGCGATCTTAAAAGTATAGTCTCAACACTTGAAAGATTTGTCAATTACTCACATTGATAGAAACGCTTGATGCGGGTGGCCATTGTGTCTTGGAGATGCCTTCGGGAACCGGGAAGACCATATCACTACTGTCTCTTATTGTTGCATACCAGCAACACATGCCAGAGAAGCGAAAGCTCATTTACTGTTCTCGTGTGTGAGCTTCGCGCGTTCTCATAGATCTAGCAATACTGATATATCCCCTACAGGAACAATGTCCGAGATCGAGAAAGCTCTGGTTGAGTTGCAATCTCTGATGAAGTACCGTACCGAGCAGCTCGGTTACGAGGAAGAGTTCCGCGGGCTTGGTTTAACAAGTCGAAAAAACCTGTGTCTTCATCCCTCTGTCAAAAGAGAAAAGAGCGGCTCAATCGTTGATGCTCGTTGTAGAAGTTTGACTGCCGGTTTCGTTAAAGAAAAAAAGGATCGAGGCGAAAACGTTGATGTCTGCGTCTACCATGATGTACGCTTGACAACTCTCCGTTCATGAATATTTCATAACTCACTCATCACGATTTAGAATCTGGACCTCCTTGAACCACATAACTTAATACCTAATGGGGTGTGGTCTTTTGATGCGCTTCTACGGTATGGGGAAGAGCATAAACAATGCCCCTATTTTACCGCTCGCCGCATGGTAATATCTACTCAACCTATTTTGTGAAGAGCTTCATCTGATGTTATCAAATAGATGCAATACTGCAATGTTGTCATTTTCTCGTACCACTATCTCCTCGATCCGAAAATCGCGGAGCGTGTTTCGAAAGATTTTTCTAAAGACTGCATCGTGGTCTTTGATGAAGCCCACAATATTGACAACGTTTGTATTGAGGCACTTAGCACCGACATCACGGAGGACTCGATACGCAAAGCTACCCGCAGTGCCCAACACCTGGAGCGCAGAATTGCTGAAATGCGGGAGACAGATCAAGAGCAGCTCCAAAATGAATACGACAAACTTGTTCAAGGGCTCCGGGAAACAGATGAATCAAGGCAAGAGGATGCATTTATGGCTAATCCAGGTAAAAGATACCAACTTTTTTATTGGTATTATCATCATTCATCACTAAAACTTATTATAGCTCTACCAGATGACCTTTTAAAAGAAGCTGTGCCTGGAAATATAAGAAGGGCCGAACATTTCGTAGCATTTTTGAAAAGGTTCCTCGAATATCTCAAGGTCGGCTTTCTCCTTACATCGCCTTTTCAAATATTATACTAATCTCTCTTACGTTAGACACGAATGAAAGTTCGTCAAGTCATCTCGGAAACACCACCCTCATTCTTAGCCCATTTAAAAGAGCACACCTTTATCGAGAGGAAGCCGTTGCGATTTTGCGCCGAACGGCTAACATCACTTGTCAGGACTTTGGAGCTCATGAACATTGAAGACTATCAAGCACTTCAAGAAGTAGCAACCTTTGCGACTCTTGTTGCAACATATGAAAAGGGCTTTTTGTTGATCTTAGAGCCATACGAATCCGATACCGCCGAAGTACCAAATCCTACTCTACACTTCACATGTCTTGATGCTGCTATCGCCATCCGACCTGTTTTTGAAAGATTCTATTCAGTAATTATAACCTCTGGTACTATCTCACCTCTCGAGATGTATCCGAAAATGCTAGATTTCGCCACCGTGATACAAGAGTCCTATAGCATGACCCTCGCGCGAAGATCTTTCTTGCCTATGATTGTAACTCGTGGAAGCGATCAAGCTTCAGTTTCATCAAGCTTCCAAGTTCGAAACGAGCCCAGCGTTGTCCGGAACTACGGCAATCTCCTAACAGAATTTGCAAAAATTACACCCGATGGCATGGTCGTATTTTTCCCATCATACCTTTACATGGAGTCCATTATTAGCATGTGGCAGGGTATGGGCATTCTTGACGAAGTCTGGAAGTATAAACTCATCCTAGTCGAGACCCCGGATGCGCAGGAAACGTCACTTGCTCTAGAGACTTATCGGACTGCTTGTTGCAATGGAAGAGGAGCAATTTTGCTTTGCGTTGCACGAGGGAAAGTATCAGAAGGGATCGACTTCGACCACCAATATGGTCGAAGCGTTCTCTGTATCGGAGTTCCGTTCCAATACACAGAGTCACGGATTCTGAAAGCAAGACTAGAGTTTCTGCGGGAAACATATCGCATCAAAGAAAACGATTTCCTGTCCTTCGATGCCATGCGCCATGCCGCACAATGTCTAGGCCGCGTTTTGAGAGGGAAAGATGACTATGGTGTTATGGTGCTGGCTGATCGCCGTTTCCAGAAGAAGAGAATTCAGCTTCCTAAATGGATCAACCAAGGCCTACTCGACGCTGATACCAATTTGAGTACAGACATGGCTGTTAGCAGTGCTCGGCGATTTTTGAAAACGATGGCACAGCCATTCCGGGCCAAAGATCAGGAAGGTATTAGTACATGGGGATACGAAGACCTTTTGCAGCACCAGAAGAAAATAGAAGATGATAGAGAGGAGGAAGCCCCTCCTATTACATCGAATACGCTGGCGTCAACTCATGGAGGCATAACCACTACATATGAATCTGACTACGAAGATCTAGATCAAGAAATGATGGAGTTGGAAGGCTTTTGAGAAGCCCGGAAATTTGCTAAGTGGATATTGATTTAATATTCATGAGGACCATTGCCCGTCCACATTGGCACTGTTCAAGTACTCTCTCTCTCTCTCTTTTTTTTTTTTTTTTTTTTTTTTTTTTTTTTTTTTAGAAATATATATTAATCATTCATCAATTTCTTATAATTTTACAAATCAATTCTATGATACCGTGCTTCCTTTAATTGTCTAAAACTATATCAATTCATTACGCCTCATCTAATTCCTTATCGTGATCAGCTAACCAACAAGTATTTCGTCTAGAAATATTCGAGATTCAATGCCAGCACCAATGAGCTGAAGGGGTATCATAGTACAAATATAGCATGCCCGCTTAATGGTTTATCTTGTAGCAGATAAATGACGCCTGGTTGATTTGACAGCTCTCATAGCAGGCAATGTATTTTCCCGGCCAGGTTTCCTGCCAATCTCAATGCATAGCATTCGAATAAAATCCGTGTTACTCCAGTAACTACTGTGAGCACTCAACATATTGAGATACTGAATCTCCAGTGGACCACCGCCAGATCTGAGAAACCAATCGATTTGGCCGTTATCATTAAGAAGAAATGCTTTCTTCTCGGCGATTTCTTCTCTCGTAAAGTCATGGACTTCAAGTTCAAGTTGAGAGGGGAGGCGAATAGTGGATGGGCGACCATCATCAGTCGTTGATGAACTGGGATTGGCACCCATGCCTTTTACAACGGAACGCATAGCATCACCAACCGACTTCAGAAATGAGGCAGAAGCAGCAGGAACATAGGCCGTTTTGAGGCTGGCTGCATATGATGGGTCTACTGCCCCATTAAGAAGATACGCAATCGGATCCTCTTTGGCAAGAATATTATAGATGTTGTCAACGGCCAAACATCCAAACATCCCAGCCTCGCCACCAATATTATCAGTCGTGGTATAACTTGCATCTACACCAGGTTTGACGCGTCCACGTCGCGGTGTGAGAACTCCTCTCTCAAGCAATAAGAAAAACCCGGTAGGACTTCCCATTAGGAAGAGATTTCTCGTATCAAATTCGAAGAATTGTGTCTCTGGCTCCAGTCTCGACAGATCAATCCGTGGTACATTTGTTGGCTGCCGCGATAAAACTTCGACAGCCATGACACTACCAAGAGAATGCGCAACTAGATGGACACGGCCGTTTTCGATGAACCCGGGGTTATTTTTACACCATAGACGGTAGACTCGGTTCGCCTCTGATACCAAGGCTGAGATCATCTTTCCTTTATGGTGAGACATATAGAAGGGTATGTCAAACATGACATCTGATATCATGCTTCTAACTGCGGGAATTGTGTTGGGCTCAATATCCTTCAGGCCAAAAGGCTGGGCTGTGTTCGAATCATTCGTCTCCATTCGAGTTTGATGAGGTCCTCCATCTTCAAACGACAGCCCAATTCTCCAGTTCAATGGCAAAACCATAAGCCTGCTCTGTCTATCCTGTAGAATTTCCTGCACTGCAGGGTTTCGAAATTCGTTGTCGACAATTCGTCGAAACCCATTAATGGCGTGTGTAAAGTGATAGCTTTCAACCCTTTCAGCTATCTTTTGGCCAATCCCATGAGCCACTAGAACCAAATCTGTCACTTTGCTGCGCTCTTTATCTTCCTCACAGGCAGCGCAAGTTCCCGACGTACTGTTGTGGGCGGTGTCGTGGGACGCAGATGAACCAAGCTTTATATACTGTAGCTGCTTTCCATGATGCATACGCTCCCAGCTCAGTCTATCAAATCCCCGTATTACTGGAATGCCAATAGTCACCCCCTTCATAATCTTTAGAAGAGGCCTTCTGCCATAGTAGGATGATGACTGTAGGCTTGGCTTTAGTAAGAAAGCATTTGCTTTATCTTTGTATAGGACATTGTAGCTGGAATAGGCGCGCTGCTGTATGTCTTCGAAAGTCCCATCGTCGGCTCGATACGGCTTGAGGTGGCCTTCTGTGGCAGCTTCACCTTGGAAGCAATGCGCGGAACAAAACGGATGCGCGGAAATAACTGGCTCTGATAGTACAGGAGCATTTCGATACAGTTCATCGCCTTCCACCGGCCAAAGTCGATGTGATACTTTTTCTTCTCCCGACGCCCCAACTTCGACAGCGCATCGTAATTCATCACGCCAAGTTTCTGTCCAAGGACGCAGATCTTGGTATCCAGCTTCTAGCTGATTAGCTACAGCCGGTGAGACCGGTAGCATTGTGTCTCTGTAAATCATGTCAGTAACCCGAAGAAGCGTAGGCCACAAAACATACTTGTAGAACCATGTACCCCTTGTTACAATAGCGATGTCATTAACTGGGGACCAGTAAATAGGCTTCATCTGCAATGTGTGTAATGATACTTTGTGCAATCTGGCCAGCCCAACTACGACATCCATATTTCCTTCCTCGAGATCAGGAGTAATATTCTTTATCTGTGCCAATTGCCCTGCTAGTGTTTCATCATTATTTACCTCAGAGAGCTTACCATCGATGTGCAATGGTTCTATGGTTGACCCATCACTACGTCGCTGTTTAGTTGCAATCTGTTGTGACTGTTCGGTACTCATTACTCGCACGAATGGTCTGCCAGAAAGGCCATCATTATTTGCAGGAACATAACCAAAGCCATTACTCTCTTGGGGCGCCCGCGTTTGAGATGTCTGGATAGTATGAGATGTATCAAATAGGACATGTCCTTGTGAATATACTTTTCCTTCGTGGAAGTCACTACAAGATTTCAAAGAACTGTGTTCCCCATATGAGGATGAAATGGCGCTATCTGAAGGCGCCGCATGGTCGGATGAAGTACTGACGAATCTCTCGCGGGTCAGCAAGGGGTGATGTACTGGGATATGTTGGTGGTTATCTGAGACGTTTCTGATCCTGTAAGGATGGCTCATGGCAGAAATAACACCCTTTACCATCTCATCGACGTCGAACAGTGGGTTCGATTTTCTCACCAACGCACAGAAGCTTGTATTAAGCTCTTCTAAAATGTCGACAGCGAGTCCAGGACAACAAGCTGTAAGCAAAGTTTCTGGGAGTGCCTCAGTGGTTTGAGTCGTGGATTTTCGTGCCCCATGGTCAACGTGATGGATGTGTACATGTCTCAAAGCTACTTCCTGAATAACTTGGTCTCGTCTCTCTATGTAGGTCTTCACAGCAGAAGGGGCAGGTTCCCGGCCGCTTCTAATCTCTTGATGTTGGCTACGATGGCTTTCTGACATGAGACCAAGCCAAGCTTGTTCAAGTAAATCATTGTCGTCTTGAGAGAATGGGTGCAGCTGTCCTTTTGAAGACTTAGAATCTATACCACTGGGAGGAAGGCTATTCGATAGCGGATCGTCAATGGGATATATCGAGGTATAGAAGAATTGAGCTTTGACAGAGGGGACTCCATCTTCTTTATCGGTGTCTGGTGTTGGTCGGAGACGACAAGTAGGACCTAGCGTGTGCTCCATAAATTCGCGTTGTATGGATATCCAAAGACCTTGGGTAGGTAAATGAAAATAATGAGCCGGCACTCGCCTTCTGTCCTCGTCAGTAGTGCCATGAAATATAATGCAAAGCTTCTTGATCAACACTCGGGAAGAGATGAAGGGGGCGATGATCCTAGCGCGGAAGTGCCTAGGTGAAAGGCAGCTGAGCAGGCTATGACGTGGCGCATTATGCAGGGTTAGCTACCTGGTAGTAGCTGCTTGGCTGCGGATGGAGTACGAAGCACGGAGTACGGATACTTGTAAGAGCTAGCAGCAGTCATCAAAGTATCGATGAGACGACATGTGACGGAGGTACTCCGAACTACCTTAATTATAATAGTTACGTGTCTTAGAATACTATTCAAGTAATTATCGATTCCTCTGAAATATGTTTAATATTAAAGCTACGCATAGTTATAATATAAAATTACTAATACAGTTCCGGGGTACAAGAAAATTACTGCAATTGGTTAATAGTTCCAACGCAACAAGGGTACTTGGCCATTTAAGATTAACCAACAGGCAGCCCTGTGATACTCCACAGTGTCAAGTGACACCAGTGCATGATACAAAGTATGTATACAAAGGACTTTTCCACCGCCATCCGCAGCACTTTGCAGCACTCATTCCATTATTACATGTTCCGCGCACTCAACGTTTCTCAACTACATATATCAACAGCTCCAACGGTCTAGAAGTCTACACTGGAATATCATCTCCCGAGGCTACGTCGCCCAGAATGGCGGTTTCCCGCGGTGCCGTTCCATTTCTCGTGGCGATGATGCTACTGACTGGTGTTTGCAATACTCTGGTTACCAAATATCAGGTGCGTGCTGCAAAATTTAGTCAAGATTTCAGGCCTCAAAACAGTCTCCTTTTCTTTTTCTTTTCTTTTTTTTTCTTTCTTTCTTTCTTTCTTTTTTTTTGTTGAAAGTCTGACAAATCTGACATACAACAGGATAAACAATGTGTTCGCAATTGCCAGGATGAAAATCCCGCCCATCGAGTTTACTTCAACCAACCCGTACTTCAAACGGCACAGATGTTTGTGGGCGAGATGGGCTGCTGGCTTGTTGTTGGTGCTGCCGCAGCCTATCGTCACCTCATATCAAAGAAATCCCCAGCACAGCGTGGCTATCAGGTCGTCAACTCCAGCCGAGCGGATGGTGACGATGAAGCGCTTGAAGAGAATCAGCTATCTGTGTTACGAGGCTATAGAATTTTGCTACTAGCCTTTCCTGCCATTTGTGATATTTGCGGCACCACACTGATGAATGCTGGTCTCCTTCTTGTAGCCGCATCTATTTACCAGATGACCCGCGGAGCGTTAGTGCTATTCGTGGGTCTCTTTAGCGTGGTATTTTTGCGGAGGACGTTGCATTTATTTCAGTGGATCTCACTAGTAGGCGTGGTTCTTGGAGTAGCTATCGTCGGATTTGCAGGTGCTATCTGGCCGGATGTCAAGTCCAACATCTTCTCTAGAGTCTTGTCTTCCATTGCAAGTGATTCTCCGGATGGGCTTTCCGATGTTTCTAGAGCAGTCCTTGGTGTTTCGTTGATAGCCGGAGCACAGATATTCACCGCTACCCAGTTTGTCTTGGAGGAATGGATGCTCGAAAACTCGCCGATTGATCCAATTCAAGTGGTTGGCTGGGAGGGTCTATTTGGCTTCCTCGTCACAGCTGTGGTTATGATTGTCCTACAATTGACCGTCGGCCAGACAGAGGCTGGTCAATATGGCTATTTTGATTCCATTGCAGGACTTCGTCAGATGAGAGATCAGAAATCGTTGCTAGTTTCAAGTGTGATTATCATGATAAGCATCGGGTAAGTTGAGCGCAGGGTAGTTAGGTACAGCGGGATCTATCTGACATCTCTATAGGGGCTTCAATTTTTTTGGGCTGTCTGTTACTCGCAGCGTGAGTGCGACCTCACGATCTACAATCGATACCTGCAGAACGCTCTTTATTTGGGTAGTTTCTCTAGGCCTTGGATGGGAGTCATTCAAGTGGCTACAAATTGCCGGTTTTGCTTTGTTAGTATACTCTACGTTTCTGTTTAACGGTATCGTCCACCCCCCCTTCAACTTTCTGCGAATTGAGGCAGAAACGGAGGAACTTCTGCCTGAGGAGCCAATCGAGCATCATTAAACGTGCTTCGAGGCGTTTCCAGCGAATTAATCATGTACTATTATAGCTAAGATCAAGCTCGATGGAGTTCTGGCGTATTGGCAGCGTCTAGCCGATTTAAACGGTCATCACTCAAGACATCCGATATTACATTGTATTTAGTTGGATATGAAGCAGATATTAATATATATCGTGTCTAAAATTTAGCTTGTGCCAATCATCCCATCCCAGTGATGCTGCTTTGTCTAGAACTAGACTGCTGAACGCCTATTGAAATAAGAAAAATTCAGGATCCAGATAAATCATGTAAAAAGTGAAAGCAATCAAGCGACGTTACATAGCAATTCGGCTTCGAGTATAAATTTTCCTTCTTTATACTTCTCAGAGGTCTCAAAGGCCTTATCATATTTCCAACCCACCGTTTCTTTGCATTGGTGGCATACAATATCACGGACAATATGCCGGCCGGTGGTCATATTACGTTCATTTGGATCACCAGTGTCGATATTGACAACACGGTGAAATAGGTAGGCTTTTCCATGCTGACCACGGAAGTTCTAGATTTTTTTTGCTTTCTGGTTAGCTTTTGCATACGCAGCCTGACAAGATGACATTGCGTGATTACAATCGAGGCTGAGGAACACGCACCCGAGAAATAATGTCTTCGTGGTTAGCAAGATGAGCCTTGCATGTCTTGCAACCATATATCTTGTTGCTAGTCAGGTATGTATTGTAGGCCAGGCCCATTGCTACTGAGGCCAGCGGGAGTCTCTACAGCGGCTAATTTCACAACTGTGATGACAATTTCGGTTTTTTTTTTGGCCGCGGTTTGAGAGTTAGACGTCCTTGTTCGCATACCCAGACAGGGCAAATCGTTGGAGATACAAGGACTTGTGGGGTTTGGAGACCGGGAGCAAGGTAGGTGCCTAAATGCTGCTACCGGTACTACGATTCCGTAATTCTACCTGCAATGCGGAGAACTCCGTCATGTGTGGTTGGTAGGTCACCAGATCAGACGTAAGATGCTGCCGGGCTTTTCCCGGCAGCTATAATGTTTCTATACTTCTTCCGTTCAAAAATGTTGATGAACCAGCCGGAGTATCTACGGAACATATAGAGGGTTTTGTTCTCGGAAAGATTATCAAAGCGAATCGACCATTATAGGATATTTCTATACATCTAACCATTTAACACACACCAGGCCATCGCTCATGAGACCCCCTTAGCCATAGACCAAAAGCTATCCATTTTTGCTCTTGCCAAGACTTCTCTCGCTTCAGCATCTGTTTCACAGATTTTACTACCCCACTTCTTGAATCCTCTCGCCTTTTGTTCTCCTTCAAATATCAATTTGCACTCATTCAGAGACATGTCCTTTAAATCTCCATTAGGATTCTCTGGCGAAAGCCAATCTCGCCCAGCTCCACTTCCTCTCTCGGGGTCCCTTGGTTGTAAATTTTCCGTCCAATTAATGCGATTCAACATGAGCTTCTTATACTTCTTAATACTCCATTGCCCTCCTTCCACAATAACAAGACTAAATTTGGGGTGCATAACGCATGTTCCAGAAAGTGCCAGTTGATCAGCATTGCGCCATATCTTGTAACGGTGCTGGCCATTAGCAAGGCTCGTAATTTTAAACACGAGAACGTGAATCCCCTTGTCAGCATCCTTTTGTTGATTTGCGGCATTCTTTACATGTTTTTGCTCCTTTGTTAATTTTCGTGCGTCGTTGGCTTCAATGTGGTTCTCGTATCGCTCGGCAATCTCTCGATTGACCCGTGCCTCGACGGCCGTAGGATCTTTGACGGCAGCTACAAGAGAAACTCTATCAGTACACAATGCCTCGAATCATAAAAGTCCTGTAGAATGTCGGGGCTCATACCATCGCCTAATACTCGCATAAGATTACCCTTTTTCACTTTGGGTGGCGGTGCTGGCACAAGCCCAAGTCGAATTTTTGCTTGCATCTCCTTTAATTCTGCCATTCTTCGTTGGCGTCGTATTTTTGCTTGTTCCTTCGAAGTCAAATACATTGGTTTTGCTGACACAAGTTGTCGCTCCTGAGGTGGTTCAAGTGTAACTGGATGTTGGATGTACTCAGTGATGATACTATCCGGGGCTGTAATTTTGAGCTTTGAAGGGTCATCGATATCGTTATAGTTTGACCCATCCACTAGACCTTCATCCCACCACTCGATATTTGGGGGAGCTTCGACAACAAAATTCTTCTCCATGTCAAGGTCCTCATCAATGCCTGCCTTTCGTGTTTGCTCCGCAATACGCCTTTTCATGGTTTCCAAGGCCGCTTGCCGACGCAAAGCGTTACCTTGCTGAATATATTTTCCCTTCTGATTAAACATTAATTGTCGAGGCATTCTTTGTCTCCCACTTGTTTCCTGGGAGGCAGATTTATCATCGTAGTAAGGATTCGGTTGGGTTTTCTGCCTTTTTCCATGTATGTCCGGCATGCTTCCCTTTTCATGTATATTGATCTGAGATAAAGTGCTTCGTGACGAGTGAGATTGTTCGTTCATCGAGTCTGATTTGCTGGCTGTCTTCCAAGAACCTAGATCCTCCAAGGCAGGGTGTAGTCCAACATTTAATCCCCCCTTTGCCTTACTCGTACCAATGGCAGCTGCCACTCGAGCTTTGAGGGCCGCCATCCTATCACCGGTAGAATCTGCTTTCTGTATCCTGGAGGAGGCATCATGATGAGGGCCAAACCCCCCTGGCTGTGGGTGCTGGCTCATAAGGGAAGGGGAAGTGCTTTTCGCACGCGACAAGGACTGTACACCTTTTTCGTACGAGGCAGCAGCAGTTGTTGTTCGAATGCTCGTGTTCATCAAGTTTGCAGCGGAAAAGCAAGAATCCACAGGGAGTGATATAGCAGCCTTGGTAAAGGACAATGCAACAGCTGAAAGATAGGATTATTGCTGTAGCTCAACTCTGGGGATGCTATCAGTAGTTGATAAGGTACCTCCCATACCTTACCCACCACCCACACTAAAAATTTTGCCAAGCTCCACCGCCAAAAAATTCTTGGTGGTATGTCTCGCCAATTGATCTGTGCTATGCCTCAGCAAGCTCGCCAGGATCAATTCGCTATCCAGTCAAGATCCTTTATTCACCATGAATATTGCGCAGCCAATAGCCTCCGAGGTAGAGAGTGTAGAGTTTACCTTCCTCTCTACCAAGGAAATTCAAGCCATATCCGTGAAGCGCATCGAAAATGAAAGTACTTTCGATAACCTTCTCAATCCCGTACCTGGAGGTCTGTATGATCCCGCTCTGGGATCATGGGGCGACTCGCCGTAAGTATAACATTTTAACTACTAGCACAATACCAAAAACCTCTAATGGTCTATTAGATGCGCTACTTGCAACCTAAACCAGTCCAGCTGTCCAGGGCATCCAGGTCATATCCAACTCCCAGTCCCCGTTTATCACCCCGTATTCATGGACCAAGCCTATAGATTGCTTCGCGCAACTTGCGTTTACTGCAAGGGATTTCGTTTACCTTCAAAGGATTTACACAGGTATACCTGTCAATTACGCCTCCTGCACTACGGCTTAATAAATGAGGCGCATATGGTGGCCAGTATTGGAGAGAATGAGTTAGCAGTGGAAATTCAAGAAGCTCTCGGAGAAGGGGACAGCGAAGCAGAGGAAGAGGAAAATCCTGGAATTGATGGTGTTACTCGACAGAGGGAAAAGTACGTCCGTCAGTGCCTTCAGGGCATCAAACTAAAGAGGGGCGATGTCAAGAGGGGAAAGCATGAAGGCGCAAACGAAATGCGTCGCGAAATTATCAAAGAGTTCCTTGCCGAGATTATCAAAAAGAGAACCTGCTCCAGTTGCGGAGGCATTTCTCCAACATATCGAAAGGATCGATTTGTCAAAGTATTCGAAAAGGCGCTCTCAACCAAAGAAAAGGCAAAGATGGCGCAGAAAGCCCTTAAATGGGGTGATGCGATGACACGGGTGCATCAGCGAAGAGCAACAAAGTCTAATGGCCTCTTGTCAAATAAAACCGGCGCTCACATAGAGCCTCTGCAGATCAGTAGTCTAGAAAACCAGTCTACATTTGAAACTCAGGATATCGAGATCGAGGATGCAGACGATGGTGCTGCTGCAGAGAGTCCTCAAAGATATATCAGTTCAATGGAAGTACGGGCCCGACTGGAAGAATTATTCAATAAGGAACAAGATCTACTCTCACTCATATATAACGCGAAGCCTCCAACCCAAAGTTCGTCAAAGGTTACTCCCGACATGTTCTTTATAATGGTTGTCATGGTTCCGCCGAACCGATATCGACCAGAAGCTCGAACCGGAGACTCACAGATCTCCGAAGCCCAGCAAAATTCACTCTATAAAGCCATTCTCAGCTGCTGCTCAAGAATTGCGCATGTCTACAAGTCACTTGAAGAGAAAAAAACCGACATTACGTATATGCATCAAGTTTGGACAGAACTTCAAGAAGCAGTGAATGCGTTGATCGACAAGAACAAAAATCCGGTGCAAGGTGCAGCTGCCACGCGAAACGAGGACGGTATTAAACAACTGCTAGAAAAGAAGGAGGGACTTTTTCGTAAAAATATGATGGGAAAGCGAGTCAATTACGCAGCGAGAAGTGTCATATCTCCAGACCCTAATATCGAGACCAATGAAATCGGAGTTCCTCCGGTGTTTGCCAAAAAGTTGACATATCCTGAGCCAGTCACTAGTCACAATTTCAAAGACATGCAACAGGCTGTTATCAATGGTGTGGACAAGTGGCCAGGAGCCTTCGCCATTGAAAATGAAAACGGACAAATGGTCAATCTTCGCAATAAATCCGTCGATGAGCGCATATCTCTTGCAAACCAGCTATTAGCACCAACGAATAGTAGCGCAGCTCGCATGAAGAACAAAAAAGTGCATCGACATCTCACTAACGGTGACGTTGTTCTCATGAATCGTCAGCCCACACTACATAAACCGTCCATTATGGGACATCGAGTCCGTGTTCTACCAGGCGAAAAAACCATTAGAATGCATTACGCTAATTGCAACACATATAACGCTGACTTTGACGGCGATGAGATGAACATGCATTTTCCACAGAATGAAGTAGCTCGCGTGGAAGCATTGCAAATCGCCGATACTGACCACCAATACTTGTCAGGTACTGCAGGAAAACCTCTCAGGGGTCTAATTCAAGACCATATTTCCGTTTCAGTTGCGCTCTGTAATCGAGACACGTTTTTCAGCCGGAGTGATTACCATCAGCTAATATACAGTGCCCTACGTCCTGAAAGCGGTCATATATTAGGGGAGCGAATTCAGCTATCACCGCCAGCTGTCATTAAGCCGGTGCCAAGATGGACTGGAAAGCAAGTCATCAGCACGATTCTCGCAAATATGAGGCCACTAAACTGCGGAGGATTGACTATGTGTGAAAACGCGCAAATCAAAGCAGAACAATGGAGTGCAAAGTCGGAGGAAGGTTCTGTGCTTATCCAAGATGGCGAATTCATAACAGGCATCCTCGATAAGTCTCAGATCGGGCCCAGTTCCAGTGGTTTAATACACGCCGTGCATGAGATATACGGACCCGGCATTGCTGGAAAATTTCTCAGCAGCTTGGGCCGGCTGCTTACTAGATATCTCAGCATGCGAGCCTTTTCTTGTGGAATGGACGATTTGAGGCTGACACTGGAAGGAGAAGCGTCACGGCGACGGGAACTACTTGCGGCTGATCAACTAGGATTTGGTATTGCATCAAGCTATGTATCTCTCGACAAACAAGACGATGCTCTGAACCCACTCCTCTTGGAGCGACTCGAGGAAGTTACGCGTGATGACAACAAGCAAGAAGGCCTCGATCTCTTGATGAATCAGGGAACAAAGGACATCACAGATGCTGTACAAAAAGCGTGTATTCCTAATGGCCTCGAAAAGACTTTCCCGAAGAATCAGATGCAGGTAATGACAACATCGGGTGCCAAAGGATCTCGTGTCAATGCATCCCTCATCTCTTGTAACCTAGGACAGCAGGTCTTAGAGGGTAGGCGTGTGCCACTGATGGTTAGCGGAAAGTCCTTGCCATGTTTCCGGTCATTTGATACAAACATTAGAGCTGGTGGATACATTGTGAATCGATTCTTAACTGGAATCAGGCCACAGGAGTATTACTTCCACCACATGGCAGGGCGCGAGGGTTTAATTGACACAGCTGTTAAAACATCACGCTCAGGCTACCTACAACGATGTATAATCAAGGGAATGGAGGGCCTCACAGTCGCTTATGACACATCCGTGAGAGATGCGGATGGCTCATTGATTCAATTCTTGTATGGCGAAGATGGACTCGACGTCACAAAACAGAATTATTTGACAGACTTCCGATTTATTTTGCAAAACGTTACCTCGGAGGCAGCACAACTGAAATATGACCCAAAAGTAGGTGAGCGGCTTGGTGCCAACCGACAGGCATTTTCAAAATACATGAAGAGTGCCGTTAGGCACGCTAAACTTCATGATCGCAAAGGAAAGGATCCTCTTACGGCCAGTTTTGATCCTGCCACCAATGCATTTGCAACTTCAGAGACCTTCTACGAGGCCATGACAGCCTATGTAAAGGACAACCCCGATGGACTCGTACGAGAGAAAAATAGCCAGGAGAAGGCCTCCCATCAGGTAGCTCTAAACAAGAAGAATGCGGAGATGCTTTTCGCCATGAAATATCTACGGTCCCTGGTTGAGCCAGGAGAAGCTGTTGGTATTGTCGCAGGCCAGTCAGTGGGTGAGCCATCTACACAAATGACATTGAACACGTTTCATTTGGCCGGTCACTCATCCAAAAACGTGACTCTTGGTATTCCTCGCCTGAGAGAAATATTGATGACTGCCAGCAAAACAATCTCTACGCCAGCAATGACGCTTTACCCAATTGCCGAGCTATCGACAAAGGATGCCGAAGTTTTTGCCAAGTCTATTAGTGTGCTGCGTATGAGCCAAGTGCTAGATGGCGTCATCGTAGAGGAAATGGTTGGCAAAGGCAATCTCCGTGGGCTCGCTAAAATATACAAGATTAAACTCAAGTTCTTTCCGGCAGCAGAGTATTCTAGCACATACGCGGTTAGCGTATCCGATATCATGACCACTGTGGAGAAGAAGCTTCTGCGAAATATCCTAACTATCATGAAAAGAGAGATCAAGAAACGTCAAACCCAATCAACAACGGCGACTCCGGAAATTGGCGTCAAGGCAGGAGTTGTTGAGACGGCCAGCCCTGACGGAGAGGCAGAAGGCATTCAGGATGAGGATGGAGACGAGGACGACGTCGACAATGACGCCACTGGTGCTAAGCAACGAGCCAACCGAAGCGAGGCTGTTTCTTACGGGCCTAACGATGAGGATGATGACGCCATTCAGAATGATATGTCAAGAGAGGCAGAGGACGAGGTTGAAGATGAAAGCCTGGACGACTCAATGGCTCCCTCCTCACTACAAAATGATATGGGCGAAGACCAAGGCGAGGCTGCGAAAAGGGACAGTGATGCTACTGTGTCGTGGTCGGCAAAAGCGCGAGCAGAGCGTGTACTCAAGGCCTACGCAGAAGCTACGGATTTCCAATGCGACGACAAAAATGGTGAATGGTGTAATATGACGCTCGAGTTTGACCTAAGCATCCCTAAAGTCTTGATGCTTAACATTGTTGAAGATGCGGTCCGTCAGACAGTGGTGCAGCAGGTTGCTGGTGTAGAGTCATGCACGGTGGCGCAAGAAAAGGGCAAGGCTGTCATAAACACGTCTGGAGTTAATCTCCGGGCGATGCAGAGATACAGCGATTTCATCGACCCGCATCGAATTCAAACAAACGATATTGCTGCTGTGTTATCAATCTACGGCGTGGAGGCATGTCGCAGCAATATCGTGCAGGAGCTGTCTGGGGTTTTTGGGTCTCACGGCATCAAGGTAGATAATCGACATCTCAACCTCATCGCTGACCACATGACAAGGAACGGCGACTTCACGGCCTTTAGTCGCATGGGACTTAGAGGGAACGTAAGTCCCTTTACCAAGATGAGTTTCGAGACAACACTTGCATTCCTCAAGGATGCACTGATGGACGGTGACTGGGACGATCTGACGACGCCGAGCAGTCGTCTGGTGATGGGTAAACTGGGAAGAGTAGGCACTGGTGGATTTGACGTGCTTACCCAGCTGCCAACATACTATGTTAATTCATTAGCATAGACGGATGTGTCTTGTGTCTTGCTCGTGTACACATCTTTATCACATATATGATTTTACCATCTAGCCTAGATAACCTTAAGCAATAGGAGGAGGTTGATTCCAACTAAACCTGCATATAGCCGTCTGTGAAATTATGATTCTGCAAGAAGCCCCAGGCTGCCACGCTGGCCGGAAGAGAAAGCAAGTACTATTTATAATTACATACATACGTGACGCGGGCGAGCATCATTTCTTCCTTTTTTTAGTCTATGACGCGAACCATTTGTTTGGGACCTTACAAATACGCTCGCAAGCGCGGGCTGACGCGCTCGCTAGTACCCCGTGGTTAAATCCTTAATAACAATATGCATGGTATGCTCAGGGAACACAGGGTCGCAGTGGAATAATAAGCATTGCATTTATAAGACGGGGAGAGATACTCTAATTTAAGATAACATTTCACATCACAATAAAAATGGTTTCACTTGGTATAAAATGGTGCAGTAACAGTTATTAGTTCGTTAGACCATGAGGCCGTGGACCTCGTTTGCATTTAGGCAGTGCTTTTTCCTGACTGCGCATGTAATATACATTCCGAACCATAATGGGGAATAAAAAGTCTCATTTGTAACGCCATGATTATCCCTTGACCCCGTAAACACTCATGTTAAAAAAAGCAAAAGTCATAGCCTGCGCAATATCTTTTCCCAAGTCTAAGCTTAGTTGCGCTCACCACGAAGGCGGCGGGCAAGCTGGATATCCTTAGACTGGATGGTGACACGCTTGGCGTGGATGGCGCAAAGGTTAGTGTCCTCAAAGAGAGAGACGAGGTACGACTCTACGGACTCCTGAAGAGCACCGATAGCAGAAGACTGGAAGCGAAGGTCGCTCTTGAAGTCTTGAGCGATTTCACGAACCTGGTAGAACGTATTAGCGAGCACATCACATTGATGGAAATGCAATACTATTTGTATTGATAAGAAAAAGAAGAAAACTTACCAGACGCTGGAAAGGCAGCTTTCGGATGAGGAGTTCAGTCGACTTCTGGTATCGTCGAATCTCACGGAGAGCGACGGTACCGGGCTTATAACGGTGAGGCTTCTTGACACCACCAGTGGATGGGGCACTCTTGCGGGCAGCCTTGGAAGCAAGCTGCTTGCGGGGAGCCTTGCCACCAGTAGACTTGCGGGCAGTCTGCTTGGTACGAGCCATTGTGAATGAAATGTAGATGGAAGATGATTTGTGTTGATGATATGAAACGCTTCTATTGTTGGTGGGGCAGAAGAAGTCTGGGTGTAGTGCAGAAGGGAAAATTCGGAGAAGCGGCAGGCGGGGGAAGTGCTTTAATACTTGAGCCTAGCGTCTGTCTGAGGTGGCGGCTGATCTGGGCATTGCGCGCGCACTTGGACCGTGCGCTCGCGTATTAAAGAAAAAAAAAAGTACCAGTTTTTTAGTTTTTAAAACGTTATGGAGTGTACAGTAAGTAAGCGCTATCGGACTTGGGAAAAAAAGCTCCCTGGAACGCGACCCCACCTTTACTCGCGTTCCTGATTTGCCAGGGGGGGAGAAGGGGGGACCGCATGTACTCCGTACCTAGATGTGATAGTGGGGGGGGGAAAAAGGCTGAACGCGTCCTTTTTTCTTATTGGACAGTTTATTTTTATTTTTTATTTTCTTATGGTCGCCTAGGCAGATTCCGATTGCAAACCTCACTACTTTGTATACTTCCATGCCTCCTCAGCTTACCCTACATGCAGAATCCGATTATAAGTGATTTGGTAGATAATCATAGTAAATGAGATTTGAGTATTCTCTCTGTCTTGATGTTTTATATTAAGGAATTGTTATCTTTGATGTTTGTTACATATAGATTTATCGTACTTTAAACAGTATTACACTGTGTTTATTATTTTCGAAGTCTGAACTCACACCTTAGCTGAATTTGCACCTTCACAAGGCAACAATATAGACCAGATGATTGTGTAGATATAAATTAAAATTCTATACGTGTAAAGTGTAAATAAGACTATCCAGTAGCTTGCAGAAGCCGACAATTGCTACTATCGCTATAAATAAATTTCTATCTCGAATACATTAAACACCTACCTTACATATCTAAAAATAAGCCTTGTGATATTGGCAGAGTACATACTGCAGTACTGCCAGTATACACTGCTCAGCACAAGACCAGTGGCACTTGCGGTATCAACGGTAGCATCAATTTGGCAATTCACTCTAAGATGCAAAGTAAAGTACGGTACTTTCCAAAGTAGCGCGTTCTCTCCCCTTTTTTGGAATTTTGTTTATTTTCCCTTTCCGGGCTCCACCCCCTAATAAGCGTACGTGTACGGAGTACTTTGTACCGTGAATCAGAACCAACTGCCAGCACAGCACAGACTTTCATCACTAGCAGAGGCCCCACAAGTGCGCTGAGTCCCGATTTTCCCACCAGATCGATCAGTGATTTGGTCCGCTGCTACTTAAAGCTGGCGTGTTGCCACCACTCATTCTCTCCCCTCTTTTATGTACGACTTACCGTTTTCTCCGTTTTATCAACTGCATCACACTTCGCGTGGCGTTTACGCACAACTCACAAAGGAATAACTTTCTCTCTCATACACATCCAACCAATATGACTGGACGTAAGTACTTGAACCATCTTTATCCATGTTGGCGACGCGTACATCGTCGTTGGCCTCAGTACTTGACGCGTCTTGTCAAGCTATCACTACAAAAGTTGCTAACATAACGTGACTTTCCTAGGCGGCAAAGGTGGCAAGGGCCTTGGCAAGGGCGGCGCCAAGCGTCACCGCAAGATTCTCCGTGACAACATTCAGGGTATTACGAAGCCTGCCATTAGACGTCTTGCTCGTCGTGGTGGTGTCAAGCGTATTTCTGCCAGTATGTTTAAAAATTCCTAGCAGCAATTAATTGCTACAGCTACATTACGCGATGAAATATTTTCTGACCTTATATAGTGATCTACGAAGAAACCCGTGGTGTTCTCAAATCCTTCCTCGAAGGTGTTATCCGAGATGCCGTCACATACACTGAGCACGCTAAGCGAAAGACAGTCACATCATTAGACGTTGTCTATGCTCTGAAACGACAGGGCCGTACCCTGTACGGTTTCGGTGGTTAAACAATATATTTAATCACTGGGTCAACAATATTGTGTTATTCGTGTGTTTATTACGATTGGGCTTTCACTATTGGCGCGGGTCATTGCTTTTGAGTTTTTGTACTGTTACAATGTACTGGGAAATGGGCGACCTCATTAGGTGGCAATGAAGATTATTAAGTGATGACCTTGAAATAAAGGATCACGCACCTTTTTACAAGTAAACTTTTGTTGTGCCATACGAGATTTTGGGGGGTTTTTTGTTGTTTTTTTCGTGGTGACTAAATAAAATTGCCACTGCTAATCGTGACATGAAGGACGTGACTCACAGCATGTAACGGAGTGATGCTGTTATAATGTTTAATCGCATGACGTGTGACGCGTCGATATACGAATTTATATTGCCAAATACGGTGTCTACTTTTCTGTACTGAAGGAGAACGATCTGTCTTTCAGGTATTGACTACGTAAGCGTGTTCTTTAGGTTGGATATTTCCCAATGCAAAAGAGACAATAGAGGTTATCAGTCAGCTTTTCTCACCTACCGCCTTGAAA
The DNA here is from genome assembly GCA_015266385.1 of Trichoderma oligosporum. NCBI lineage: Eukaryota > Fungi > Ascomycota > Sordariomycetes > Hypocreales > Hypocreaceae > Trichoderma > Trichoderma oligosporum. The sequence goes on along the minus strand of JACBYL010000184.1, from coordinate 38,404 downwards.
TACATTTGTTTATGATATCATACCAAATACGTGTATATTATTCCTCGGCAAGCATCAATTTACGAGCTACTAGTATCTATTTTCTGTAGTCTATTTATGGCTTCACGGAACTACCTTTGTTTATTGGACTGTCCGTTCACAATAGCTCAAGGGCAACTTTACAAAGGGGTCATGTGGTTGGACGCTTATGCGCCATGTTTGGGTAGTCATCTGTTCACGTGAAAAACAATCATCCGATACTAAGCGATTGGGGCTCAGGTTGTTCTTATCGGGCACAAAGGAATTATTTGATCCCCGTTCAATTGTGATGAAAAGAGAAAAGAGGTAAGGAGTCCGAGGACGTGATAGCTAGACGCCCCCTTTCAAATATGCATCCGTATAGAGCCACCAAAAAAATCAAAAAAATCTAAGGATTAAGGTAGTAATGAATTTATTGGCAATATACTGCCGCGAATATATATGGTAGCACCACAGACTACTAACATGCAGCATGCAAAGGCAAGTCGCAGCTCAACAGGGCATACACTTACAAACGATGCAACTTCGACGGGCCTGCCGATGCAAAAACTCAGACATTTCAAGGGGTTCCAGCTGGGGAGGATTTTGTGCGGCAGCCAATCCACGTGGCACAATATTTTGGTTTTAAGGTCTAGACCGGATCTGCATCGGCGGGTAAAGACGATCCGAGGGAGTGGAGCCCTCCCCATTCTCAGAACCTATAGCTTGGGTATACCGGGATCCCGGAGATGGATCTCCCACGAAACAATAGTGCTACAACTGACTGTCACTTTATTTTAATAGGAGAAGGAGGATGGGAATGGGGAGACAAGAGGAAAACAGTGAGGAGCTGCTGGTAAAACGAGAGAATGTGTGGGATATTGGTTATAACTATTTCGCTCTACATATATGCGGCTGATCTGAGATGCAATGGCGGGTAAGGTAACAAATGCAGTATGGTTCATACTAAATCCAGTAGTATGTAGTACCTGGTAGGATATGTCTTACTTGATTCTACTCTGCACAAAGATTGATTGAGATCAATATTGAAACCGTTGGTCTATTGCACAACTCATTTTTTTTACTAGAGCTACGAGGCAGGCCATCGCAAGGACTTCGGAGAACGGCATAGGACAAAGGACTTCAACAGATTGTGCCTGGCTAATCCGTATTAACCCGACCTAGCAACCTGTAAGGCATCGCACTCGGTCATGTTTCGCTGAACAGCGGACGTGTCAAAGGCATCTGTCGGAGCGGGATTGCACTGCGGCAGATGTGCAAGTAGTATCAGAATGGAATCTCGCGGAGTAGACGGACCGCGATTCCTCGGGAGATGAGAGTGGCAAGTCGCCCAGATACCGACTTGGTCCGAGTTCGCGGATTGCAGATCACAAGGGTTTCCCAAGAACTCGTAGTAGTACCTAAGTTAGTATAGTATTAGTTATCCCAAATGCTCGGTTGTCGGGATTATGGTGTGCCTTTAGATCTCAACAGTACTACTACGACTACTACTGCTACTACTGCATAACCAGTGCAGCTCAGCTGCGCATGGCTTTGGTATTTCAGGTCGCTGTATTGAGACATTAACTAATATTTCACACGGTTTTCAGCCTTCAAAGAGATGGAGGATTTTTTTTTATTTTTATTATCAAATGCGCGGGAACTGCATGTCGATCGGGTCGAGAAGAATCTTATGCTCAGCTCCAAGGCGACTTAGTGCCGGCAGAGATGCATGAAAAGGCCTGAGCGAGATACTAGATCTTTCTCGCTATGGGCGTGAGTGTGTATGTGTGGCTGAGCAACTGCAACAAAAATTTGGTTGGTGCTAACGCTGATTGGTTTTTTTGCAAGTTTGATGTCGGGGGTCTCCGACGGCCAAGCCGACTGAATCAGGCAGTTGAATCTCACAACCAGCTCGCCGGGAAAAAAAAAATTAAGAAAAATTCAGTCTCTCATGCAGCTGTCGGCAAACACATGAGACGAAAGAAAATTTTTTCTTTTCTTTTTGCCGATTCTCCAACACACCCCCCTTTTTTTCAGCACACCTTCATTTTCAGGAGAAGAAAAACATGAATCTGAGCTTTGTTGGGGAGTGAGAGCAAGCGCTTGGGATCGATCGGGTGCTGTTGCAGTTATGAAGTGCCATGCATGTCACGCGACAGAATTTGTCAAAATCATTCGATTACACATCAGTTTTTTAATGGGATGAGGATAGTAAGGTGCCATTATCATTAACCATTCTTTTAGGTTCCAACAAAGTAACGTTAGTGTATCGTGACCGAAATGCCCGAAGAAAGCAAATGGTGCTTTTTGTGCTTTGTGCTTAGCAAACAACAATCCATCCTGATTAGTAATGAATTAAGAGGCCGACCGTTTTCCTTTTTTCAAGTTATGGGGGAGGGAGGGGATGCTCCGGAAGGGTCATGTGACAAAATCTCACTCTTTTTTTTTTTTTTTTAGAAGTCAGTACCTACATGTCTCGCTGCCGGCTGTTAAGCACTGTGGCTGAGACCTGATAAGAATCTGTGCTATCAATCCCGTTCTCGTCTTCCGCTGAACAGGGATCTCTGGTGGATCGGGTCTACGCCAACGTATACGTCACAGAAAGTGACTCTTCTTCACTGCCGGAGAAGGAGAGAGACAGAGAGAGAAGTTCCAGCAGCCTAAAGCCATCGGGGAATTACTGACAAGGGAAATTGTTTGAGAGCCAGGGAAATTTCTAGAAATATCTACCACTCATATCTACGGAAGTCTGTCATCTGTCAGTCAAGGCGAAGCAAATTTAGAACGCATACCAACGGCGCAAAATGGGTTGCAATACAGAACCTTATACGAAGCCATACGAAGGCCCTTCAAAGTACATGTACGGCGTACCAGGTACCGACTAATGCAATTTTGTAGCATTTGTGACCTCTACCTAGGTAATAATGGAGCAGACTTCAAACTCACATTGGATGATGGGCGTACTGGATACGATGTTCAAACTATACCCCTACGCACCGAAACACGTACTGGGTACCCTACTTCGTACGTAAGGTACGTAAGGTATGCGTGCACTCTGACAAATTTGCATACGAGTTGAGTTAGTCATGCGACAACCTGATTTTACAAAGGCAATAATATACCAACAAATCATAGGTTTGTCTGCTCGTACCTAATGTACAGAACCTAGACTTAATCGCGGCTCCCGGAAGCCTCTGTCGGCAGATAGTAATTTTTTTTTTTTGCTCGAGGGCTGGACTTGCGCAAGGGACCACGGACGTGGTGCGCTTGCTTTTTTCTGGTGGGGCCACCATCGGTTTCCACGGAGTGCCACACCCCCTCCATCTCCCCTCGATAACCTCACCCCCCCTCCCTCTGATCTGCTCTCGAGCGTCAAGCGTTGAGCGAAACCGGTTCAGCCGGCCGACTTGGATTTCTTATAAAGAAAAGGGTTTTGCCACATCGCCGCAAGATCCAAACTTTGACAATACGCCCCATCAATCTCGAATTTTCAATAACCATGCTATCTGTGGACCACAAACAAACATCATACCAACAATTACAACAACAACAACAGCAGCAGCAGCAGCAGCAGCAATACAATCCTCACGAACATCAATACCGTCATCTGAACCAAAGCACTCAAACACAACAGCTAAACGACTTTACGTCATTTGACCACTCAGACGCCTTCACCTTTTCAAACTTGTCCCCGACTGAACTTTCCTCGTCAAATCTCGAACACTTGAACGCCGCCATCATCGCCGCTTTTTCGCCCGACTCCATGCGGCCCGAGTCTTGGGAAACAACCGCTCGGTATTCTACTCCCAAGTTCGGTCGTCTACCTCATCAGCGCGAATCATCTCTGTCTTCTCTAGGATCTACGGGGCCGGCGTCGCCCTTCAATTCGCACATCGCGAACCCTCAGATCGCCGTCACTGACGCCAATGGCGATGGCTTTCTGGACATGCATTCTCACGACCTCAGTATGAGCTCGGCAAGTCCGTACTATCAGCTGGCCAAAACAATGCCGCCATATTCAAATTTCCAGCATATTGATGGCGCCTCAGTCAGCGAGATGGCATATCCTGTTGCCATACCTGGCCCTGGAGCTGGCCATAAGCTGCGACCAGACCGCAATCTACTTCCCGCGCCCGAATTCGCCAACGGACTTACACGCTCGCATCCTGCTTCTGTGGCAAGCTCAATAGCAGGCGATTCTCCCGCCACGCCCATGACTGGCGAGATAGATTTGGCTGATAGGCGAAGGCAAGGTAGGCACCGGCCTCAAAACCAACCCATTGACGACCAAGACTCATCATTTTGGCTTTCAGGTCATGGAAATGGAAACGGAAACGGAACAGTTAACGTCCCTAAACTCAACCGCACAATCACGGATGTCTACGGCGATGAGTTATACAACCCCAATTTTACAATTACATCCTCGCCACAGCAGAGCCAGGTGACGACCGCGCCCAGCGATGTCTTTACTCAGCGCATCAGTGCTGCGAATAGCCAACATCTGAGTACCCTTCAGCATTCACCAACGCTGAGCATGTCTCGCGATATATCGCCCTTCCGTCACGGCTCTCCGCTTGCTCCATCGCCAATGCAGGACTGGGCTGCCTCTCAGCAACGAATGCACGGCCAAGATCGTGCCCAGCAAGATGCCCAATTCTTCCACCAGCAGCAAATGGGCACCAAGTCGCAGCAGCCAGGAACGCCCCAGACAATCTCCCCAAAAGATGCCGTTCTTGAGTTTAACGAGTCTGGCGAGGAATCTAACGTGCCTCTGTTCTCACATAACTCTGTGAACTTTGAGATGGATCATATGGGCAGGATATTGCCTACTGAGGGAACTGTAAATGGCCACGGAGCGTCTCATTATGGGCAAGAGGACAATGGGACTCAAATGCATAGTTTGCCGCCTCCTTCATCCATCGGAGTCCCTCAGGTGCCGCAGAGATATCCATTCATTGCTTATCCGCCAACAAGTCAAGACGCATCTGCATCTCGATTGAGTTCAGCAGAGTCTAATTCAAGTGGATCTGGTGCTTACAATACTCCCGTTCCGCAGGCACGACCTGCTGGCGCAAATGCAGATGGAGGAACCTATACATGCACATATCACGGCTGCACACTACGATTTGAGACGCCGACTTTACTGCAAAAGCATAAACGCGAAGGCCACAGACAATCGCACGGACTTGGAGGCAGCGTTCGACCACATCATGAAAGCGGCGGCATGACCTCGACCTTACTAAACAGCCAAGCCGGACCCCACCGATGTGACCGCATCAATCCAAGCACGGGTAAACCATGCAATACGATTTTCTCACGCCCATATGATTTGACACGACATGAGGACACGATCCACAACGCTAAGAAGCAAAAGGTGCACTGCAACCTGTGTACAGAAGAGAAGACATTTAGTCGGGCTGATGCACTGACGAGACACTACCGAGTCTGTCACCCTGACGTTGAGCTTCCTGGTAAGCACAGACGACGTGGCGGAGCATAATTTAAAAAAAAAAAATTTGGAAAAAAAGAAAAGAAAAAAAAAAGGGATTGCAAATGGGGAAGCTTCTTTTTCCCAGTCCCAACTGATACAATGATGTCGTATGACGTTGTTGGCTATCAAAGAGAGACAACCAGTCAATGTGGGCGTCAACGAGCGTCAACGATGCGATGGCGCACCCGTGGAGGGGCCCATCCCAATCGAAGATGGGCGATCTTAGCGCTCTAACGACTCTCTGCGGGGAAAAGGTGTGCAGACTTCAGTTGGAGCTCTCTAGCCTAGAGCCAATGAGAATCTGCCAGTCTCTTCTCTGGGGTTCCATCTCTCCTAACAATTTGGTGTCCTCCCCCCGGGCTGTCGCTAAGTGGGTCTCAGGGTCCTACTCCAGCTGCAAGACTATGATTGGTGAGAAGGCGGCGCTGACGTCATGCTACCTCATGCTATCTCCACCACTGACATCACTCGTGTTCTTTTATGCCCTGATTTCATCTGTCATTGACAGCCTTGGCTTGTTACAATTGTTGGAGCTATGACAACAATGACGACAGTTCTGGATGAAAATGATGGCTACACCAGCTTCCGAACTTACGAAACTTCCCTAAGATCATCTCGCAAGCTTATCGCACCAGGTGCTGATCCGCTTACGGCTTCTTCCTTATTTGCATAACAAACCTCGAGCTAAACTCACCCCCTGCTAAACTGTTTCTGTTTCTACGACGCTACGCGATCATGATGTACACCACTATATTTACTATTTTTACTTGCTCTATGTAGCAGATGGCCCGAGATGAAATGTATTGAGTATTCTTTTTCCAGTTTTTTTTAACCTTCTCCCTTGTTGCAGCATCTCTAGTTTTCATCATCTTTGTACAGATATATCGTTTCATTTTGCTACACATGGGAAGCGGGGCCTTTTCTGAAGGGCGACATGGTATCAACTTCTTTAGACCAACAACTGAGTTGCTTGCCTGTTTGATTTGTTTCATTTCTCTTTCTCAATTGTACGTTGGATAATTACTGTATTTTTATTTCTGAGGACAGGTCCCGCCAGACTGAATTTCTTATATTATATGGACCCATGGGTAAAATGTTGGTAAGAAATGGAATGGAATTGATGAGGGTAATGGCGTACTCGAGAGTACACACAAATAGGATGCTATCGGAAGGGAGCAGATGGGTTTCCTTTTTCCCTTTTTACGTCATGAAGAACAACATTTGTTGGATAGACAAAAAGATTTATATACAATAATTCTACCATTGTATTACTGTTAAATTGGATATCTTATGAAGTCAGAAACTTGGTCTATATATTGAATACTAATCTAATAAATCGTTACACTCAAATTATACAACATCTAGAGCGGCTATTAACATACTTTTTATAGAATACCCTTTCTATGTTGAATGGAAATCGATATTCTAAAGAGATTATATCGATTGTAGCCCATGTTTTTTCCTCTTCACCATTGTATGTATAGCTGTCATTCTGCGTATATATAGCTTCAAGTACCCTTTGTACGTTTCGACTCTACTGACTAAACCTCGACCTTCTTTACTCCACTGTAGATTGAACTGACCCTGTGCAAACTACATCAGCAACACAGCGATGGTCAAGTATTTCGAACACATGCGTATAGCTTCAATTTTCCCCTTCACTACTCCGTAATTAATCTTCAATTCTTCATATTGCTATGACTGAGCTTTTTCCTGATGATTGCCTTCCCTCTAGAGCAGCAGTATGACTCGCGTGATACGCTATTTGAGTCTATTAACGCTTGGGCATAAAGTCGAGGCTATGCATTTACAATAGGTAGATCGACGAAGAAAAATAGCGGCAAACGCACGATTACATATGCTTGTGATCGATTCCGACAGCCTCTTAGTGCAGCTAAGGAGCGTAGCCGAAAGATTTCCACGCATTTAACTGGTTGTCAATTCTCAATATATGCTACAAGAGTCTTTAGAAAGCACAGCTTAGTCAGAGTGTATGGCACCGTCAAGATAAGCGCTTTTCAACGCATACCTAATCATCCGCCAAGTCTATATCCATCTACTCATCTAGTTCATCGCAAGTTTAAAGCACAAGAAGATTCAGATTTTAATACACTGAAGGCCGGCGTTGTTTTAAAAGATATCTAGAATTTTATACACTAGCAAGATAGTGCTAGCTTAATAATATAGTATGATATATATAATTAGATTGTATATATAAAATAAAAGCTATATGAAGGGCAAAGGATAATTCATGCTTTTATCTTAATTAAATAGATAGTAGGGGATTCTAGAATTGAATATAATTTAATTATTGTGAAAGACTCGGCCCTAGAAGGGCTAAAGCGATAGCTGCGCTACGGCCTTCTACACGGTTAGTGCTAGCCAATTGCGCCACGAAGGAACAAAAGGATACAAATTGAATAGATCATCCAATATCTATTCAATCAGCTATATAGAGCCTTCCCATCAACCATAGATGGGCCAGGCTTATAGCCTAGCCCATAACAAGCTCTTATTTAAATTATATAAAATTTTAAATAATATATTTTATAGCGAGGTCTATAGACTTGCCCTTTGTGGCCTTATAGAGCGCGCTTTCTCCTTAGAAGCGAGGGAAATCCACGCTCAATAAGGGATTATATAATTATGAATATTCTCACTTATTACTGTTGTTGTCTATACATTACGATAATAATGCTGTGTAGCCTACTAGGTATCTCTTTTTTCGCCGGGGAGGCGTTAGCCATACCGGTGTGTCAAAAAGGCAAGTCGGTATTTTTAGATAGCCAGCCCCCTAATTATTCCATGAAGACACAAAAGGATACGAATTTAATGAATGGCACAGTTTCAATGCAATTAGTTACCGTAGCTAGGCTAGGCTATAAGCTTAGCCCGTGATAGCACAATAATATCAGTTATAAAATTGAGGTGCTACGCAGTCAAGCCCCTTTTTTTAAATCCTCCCCTCTAAAGATATATCAGACTCTCTACACTGAAGGAGGGCAGCGTTCACTAGCAAATCCCCCCCATGTATGAGAAACACAAAGAGTTCTGTGTATGGATTCTTATATCAAATTTCCGGCGTTATCCAAGAGAGGAAGAAATTTCCTTTATTATTCATGGTACGGAGACGACGTGAGTGCTATTGAGGTCCTACGACGGCGTCATAAGCGTCACTGAAGGGCGGCTTGATACCTGTCCAGAGTCCAAACTAAAACGATTTATTGTTAGCTCCAGTAATAGTCCAAACATGTAAAGGCTTTGAAAATAAGAATAAAACAAAAAAAAAAGGAATATGTACCTGATACCATCCCTGAGCTGCGAGTACGTCCAACCCAGAAATTGTTGTCCAGCTACCAGCGCTCTCTGCAATCTGTATCACCGGAGTGTGGCGAGGATTATACGCCATTTCGAGGAGATATCGACTCTCATGCTGGCTTTGAATAGGAGTCGATTGAAAGATGGCTTTGAGAATCTCGCCAACTCCCGTGTCGATAGGTTTATCGGCAGGAATCGTACTGATGCTGACAATCGGCTTACTCACAAGTTGCTTGGCATCTGTAGCAGTTGGAACAGGTTGTATATCATAAGAGGGTGGGAAACTTGACACGAGAGTTTCGACTTTCTCAACATCTCGACCAACTATGTAAATGGGCTTGAAGCCCAGCGAATGCAAAGCAAAAATGGCAGCTCGACTGGTCCCGCCGGCACCAATGACAGTAGCACTAGCACTGCTAGTCTGCGTTTTGACACCGGCCTTGCGAAGGACGTGCACCATGCCTTGCCAATCTGTATTATCTCCGATTAGCCACTGACGGCCATTTGAAGATTTGTCAGCCACGGGAATCACGGTGTTGACGGCACCGATTGTCCTAGCTGCATCTGTCAAGTCATCTACATGCTTCATGATGTCTTGTTTCAGCGGAATTGTGACCGATGCCCCCCCAAATTCTGCGCTATGTAGCACGTCTAAAACATCTTCAACTTTATTCGTTTCTAGAAGCTGATATTGATGCGGTAGCCCTACCTGGCTGAATAGGCGGTTATGAAGAGCCGGTGACCGTGACTTAGAAATCGGCTTGCCGAACAAGTAAAAATTACGTTGCTCAATTTCACCCAACAAAGACAAGCCTTGTCGAATCTCAGCTGCGGACAACTGCCCAGGAGCAGCTTTAAACGGAAGGTCAGGGTGTGACACTGGAGTTAAAAACCCGTTCAGAATTCGACTAAGCTTTCCAGCAGAACCCATGTTGAGGGCAATTATTGGTGTTGGTTGAGCTGCCAACATTTTAGACTTGAATCTTATCAAATCAAAGTTGTCTTCGACGTTTCGAGCAGTACCAACTAGTTTAATCACATCTCCATATTGAAGTGCCCTGTTATAAGCTGAAACCCAGGACGCGTTCTTCCATGACAAGACACCATCAGGATCATGATGTGATGTGATGATTGCAGAATATCCCTTTAAGTTTCTGACCATTTGAATGGTATCATCGGACAGTGTCACCTCCACGTCGATGTACTCCATGCCCATCCGAAGAGCTAGGCTGTAGAGTGCGAGACGCAGCTCGTTATTCTCATCAGGAAATTTGCCTCCTTGAGATACGCTTCGGACAGTGAAGATGATAGGCTTTTTTGTTACATGTCGGAGTAAAGACACTTGTTTCATGACCGCATCGGGTTGCTGATTTCGTAAGAGGTCTACTCGAACTTCCACAGCATCGCAATCAGCAGTAACACAGGGTAGTAAGTGAACAGCGTCACTGAGGTCAGGCAACGTTAATGATACAAAAAAGCTCTGCCTCTTCTTAGCTACATTGTCGAGTATATTGCTCTTTCCACAGATCAACGAGATGAAACGTTGGAAATCTTCGGGTATCTCAGCCTTGGCCTCATCACCTAGCAAAGTAGAAGTTTGTGGGTGTGGACTATAATATAAAAAGTTGCTGCATTCTTCGTACCAGGGTTTTCTGCGTTCGTATACGTCCCGGATTTCGCTTGTGTAAGCAGGTCTTGATTTGTCTTGGTTCAGGTAATCAACCACCTCATCAGTATCTCGGTGAACTAGCAAGACGATACCCCCATTGGCGCCGTGTGATTTCAAGGTGTCCCTTGCAGCTGGTGTCTCAACAATTCCCCCTCCGCACGAGAACACATGTCCATGTGGATGTGATTCTATAACATTGCGTAAAAGAGCCAACTCGTCTTCACGAAATCCTTCCCAGCCTCGAGGTCCTCTAATCATATCCGGAATTGTTTTGCTAGCTCGTCGTTCCAGCTCTTGGTCTAGATCGATAAATTTCCAGTCGAGCATATTTGCAATCCACTTGCCTGTCGTTGTCTTTCCAGCCCCTCTCATACCAATAACGAAGATGGAGCGTTGGATACCAGCGACGGCTTCAGTCTTGGTTTCGTTACTAGTGACAGTATCCACGCCCTCTAGGTTCGCTTGAAACGATTGAGCCATGACGTCCCACCATCCTGGCCAGGTTTTACCGACACATTCTCGCTCGGTAACTAAAACAGGACCAGGAGCCGCAAGTGATAAGACACTGAAGCTCATGGCAACGCGGTGGTCGTCGTAGCAATGTATGCTCTGTTTTGGTGTAATCAGGCCATCCCTCGATTTACCTATAATTTGAATGCCGTCTTCTAGCTCACTGCAGACTACCCCAAACTTGGCTAGCTGATCCTTCATAGCTACGATACGATTGCATTCTTTCACTCGCTGATTAGCAATCCCAGTAATCTCTGTTGACCCAGTCGCTACCGCTGCCAATACAGAAGCTGTAAGAAAGGCGTCCGTCATCGTTTCCATATCTACACTTGGCAGGGCCTTTAGGTTTCCAGACTTGGGCCCCGTGACGGTGGTGGAGTAGTCATCTTGATGGACTTCGCAGCCCATCGGTTTGAGTATTTGAACAGCGAATTGAGCGTCACCCTGAAGAGACTTGGACCCGATGTTTGGGATCGTACAAGTGGTCCCTGTTATAGCGGCTACTGCAAGCGGATAGGTAGCAGAACTAGCGTCGCTCTCAACAATATATTCAGGGGGGTTTCGATAAACGCCTTGAGGAATGTGGTATGTATTTGGTTGATCGGCAGAGGGAGTGACATGAATGCCGAACGATTTCATCATAGAGATAGTCATGTCAATGTATGGTTGGGATATAGGCTTGCCTCCGACTAATCGTAGTGTGACAGCTTGCTTAGCATAGGGTGCAGCCATGAGAATGGACGATACATATTGAGAGGAAACAGTTGCTGCAAGTTCAATCTCGCCTCCTCCGAGCCCACTTGTAGCATTGATTCGAAGTGGAAGACTCTTCTCTTGTTCCAGATAATCGATGGCGACACCATTTTGGCGTAGGGCATCCACTAGTGGCCCGATTGGCCGCGTCTTCATCCTCGCATTGCCTGTTAATACTGTAGAAGTGGCAGTGCTCGTGGGGGTACAGAGAGCTGCGACAGTTGTTAAGAAGCGCGATGCAGTTCCTGCGTTACCAATATATAACGGCTCATCAGAGGACTTTAATCGACCAGCATTGCCTTCTACAACCAGTAGTTGGCCTCCCTCTTCCCACGAGTAGGATGTGCCTCCTAATCTCGAAATTGCAGAGAGCATGAACTCGGTGTCGTCTGAGTGTAGTAGATTTCTAACTCGGCAAGAACCAGAACCAAGAGCCGCGAGAATTAGAGCTCGGTTCGATATGCTCTTGGATCCCGGGGGTTTAACAGTAACGCGAAGGTTATTGGGGATACCGGGCGTTACCTCGATAGAATCTGAGAGAATGATTCTTATGGATCGATCATCTACAGAGCTTGCTTTTGCTTCATGTGTTTTACCGATTGCCGAAAGCAACACAATTTTCTTTTGGCTTCCGTCATTCTTTTTGTCCACTGCCATTTTCTTTAGCAACGTATCCACAGGGCACTTTTTGCCTGCGGTCAAACTTATAACCCGCTTATCCTTTATAGAGGTGGGCAATCCGTAAGATGCAATGCATTTCTCTAGTCTCGCGACAGCTTCTGGCCGTAAGACGCCCAGGAACCTGGCCAGTTCCGCTTCCAAGACCATTCCAATGGCCACGGCCTCACCGTGTAGAAGCTGTGGGGTGAGAAGCGCCTCGATAGCGTGACCAATGGAATGGCCAAAATTGAGCAGGTTGCGAAGCCCACCCTCTCGTTCATCGGAGGAAACCACCTCTGCTTTAACTCTAGCAGAGCCAATTACGATGCGCCTCAGTGCATCCTTGATGGGCTGTAGTCGGTTACGGCTCTTAGAGCGAATACTCGACAAAATGGCTGCAGCGGACTCTTCCAAGACGGTGAACTCCCTTTCATCCCAGATAGCCGCAGTTTTAACGACTTCAGCCATGCCATTGATGAATTCGCGCACGGGAAGAGTTTCGAGGAAGCCAAGGTCAATAAATATCCGGCGCGGCTGCCAAAAGGCGCCCACAAGATTCTTTCCCATAGGCGTATCAATAGCTGTCTTCCCACCGATGGATGAGTCAACCATGGCCAGAAGAGTTGTCGGCACTTGGACGAAGCGAACACCACGCATAAATGTGGCCGCAACATAGCCAATCATATCCCCGATGACACCACCTCCGACGGCAATAATAACAGTGTCTCGTGTACATTGTTGAGACAACAACCAATCCTCAAGCTCTGCCTTTGTTTCTCGGCTCTTAGAAGCTTCTCCAGGCGGAATTGCATATGTCAATAATCGAGCTGATTGAATTGTTTTGGAAGCTTCAAACCGTTTCTGGAACGCGGGAACGTAGATATCAAAGAGATTTGTGTCGGTAATTAGTACATATGTCGATGAAGCCAGATTTTGGGTCAGATCCTGGACGATAAAGTTGGGCCAGAGTGCATGGTCGACGATGATATTGGGCTCGCCTAGGATGGATATCCTCTGGGGAGATTTTTCCGTTTCCTCCATTGTGGTCAATAAAGGGCAATTACGCCACCGACCAACGTCGTTCAATGAAGACGCGCTTTCAAGGCCACAATAGTATAATAAAAGATTTAAAAAAATCGGAGCTAGAGTTTTTCTTCTCTATATGGAGTATAGATATCCAAGTTCTTGGTGGGGGAGATGACTAGCTAAGCACAAGTATACAACTCATCGGCTGAACTACCGATATCGGAGTGCATATATTCTAAATTATGTAGCACTGTAACGTTGATGAAAAGTTTAGATAAATTCGTCTTGGGGCCAGCAGGTGTTTAATATTACAGTTCAATCGATGAAAATCTATAATAGTTCTTTACTTGGTGGTGTCTTAAATCGAGATGTCCGTTCTCTTTCCTAGAGAGCACCGATTAACCAACCCTAATTAGATGAGCGCTTCTTTATGAGCTTAAATTTTTATTTTACCTAGGGTGTAACAGAATATCTGTTATAAGCTATTGTAAGGGGCAATGCCAGCACAAAGTGCTAGCATTTAGCGAATCTTTTGATCATTAGCTCAATTAGCACCCCTTCTAATTATTGTTACATATTTATAGTAAATAACTTAACGGGATACTGTATTCTCCAATGGATATGGTTGTATATGATAGGATCTGCAAGACAAATCACTTCATAAATATCGAGAAATCATCATCAATGATAGTCTTCTCATCTCACTGACCAGGGACCCCCTCGTGCAAAGCCAAACTCCTACACCCGGTCTTCTTTCCCCCCTGGAGGAAAACCATCAGGCCGAAGGCCTAGGCTCTGTCCCCGACGGGTCGCCAGATATCGTATCCCGAGGACTTATCTGCCTTCTGCAGCTTCCGCCCAAAAGTCTGACTACATGTTGAACATTAATGAGGTTTGCATGAAGATAGAAGTTCCAACTTTTCTTCGCAAATAACGTAATTTGAAGATGTTATCTATCACTATAACACTCGGCCAATGGCTTCACTGGCATCTCTCATAAATCGAGGCGCTGGTCTCGCTTGTAGTTGACGACTCAACTATTAGTTGTCACCGATGAAATCTCTATTTTTTGGGCCTCCAAATCCTTCGAATTTACTTTCTTTGCGGCTTTAGCATCATTATAGTCTTTGCGTGCGTCACATATTGGATTAATCCGGTCAAAGCTGAATTTTTTGCCAAAACTTTCCGTCTCAAATGCCGAACCTATCCTCAGGAGCGTGTTTTGAATTGGGAAAACCAAATAGCGCGCAAAAGAGTATACGAATGGGTAACTTAAATGGTGTAAGACTTTAAGGATTGGGCTTGCGATGAACTCGGATGCTTGACGAGCTATGCGTAAAATAGGCCCCACGACTGAGTCCAAAAGTCTAGCATTGACTAGCATGGTCGTGGTAATCAGTAAAGCAATGGCTGCGGTCACAGCCACATTTGTTATTATTTGTCCTGAAGGGGCGCTGCTGGTGCTGAACACGCTGGTGGCGAAGCTGATGGGGAGGAAGATGACTGTTACATATGTAAACAATCGGATGTCATCAGAGCCACGCTGATCTAAGTAGTTGCGCATGCTTTCTAGGCTACTCGTAAGCGTCGAATTAAGAGAAGCGATATTGGTACGGAAACACTCTAGTTGGTGGATTTTACGTTCGCTCAAAGCCTGCAGCTTAAATATGGCGCCTCGATATTTAACTTCGTGTTTGTAGGACCATCGGGGCCTATTTGGACCCCACTCGTTTTCCCGCTTTGTCCAAAGCGTCATCTTGGCTAGATTTTCATCAAGATCCTCTTGCACCGTTTGAAGTATACGATGAAGTCGATTCCACAAGGGGCTCATGGAAATAATTTTCTTAGCATTGCTTTTGTTAACGAGAAGATCAAGTGATGTTTGTTGGGCAATCGAAATGTCATAATCAAGGCCAAGATTTGTAAGAATCCCGTTTATTTCGTCGATTATTTCCTTGGTACCTTGTAGCATTTCTGTCAATATTCTGTCGAATAAAAGAAGCTCCAAGATTCTTCGCTGCTTCCAAGGATCCTCTTTCCAGACGCTGTTGACCTTGCGATTCATGACATGGTTTGCTGGCGATCCCGAGTCCTTTAGCTTCGGATTATGCTCCAAGAAATGACATGTCCAATAGCGGTTAAAAATATCCCCATCAATTCGAAAGCTCATCACAGCTCGGCTAGCACTTTTAGAGGGCTTGCCTTGGCCAAATCTCGGGAATGTGATTCTATGTGCTTTAGGGAAACCAGTATCCTCATGAGGAGGGCCATCGGGAGTAATCCGATAGAATGATAGATGAAATTCTGTCACCCATTTATTAAGCTCTGCTGTTATGTCATCAACAAAATATTTTTCGTATGAAGCATGCTTATCGAAGAAAGACGATATGTTTTCCGCTTCTGACGAAGCAAGATAGCAAATCAGTGCAGTTTTTGGACTTGCACTATGAAAATGAAACAGTCTCCTCTTGGCGCTTATTGGGGTACGTTCTTTGCTGATATGCTCGCAGATGCTGCTGTTTGAGACATGACGTGGAAACAACATTGCCGTGCCACCCTTGGTCATTGGCACATCCAGAATGTATCCCACCTCAAGATCTTGATGGCTGTGAACCAAATCTGTAGCCCCGGACCGATGCATCCCAATAGCCTGAGTAATCACTTTTCCAAAAGTCTTATCTTCACGCTTTTCGCAAAACTGCTTGATAACTTCCTCTGATAAAACACGATGATAATTGAAGAATCTAGGCCGGTCGTATAACCATTCATCAGAGAGATCAACGATACTTCTCTGATTGATTGACGATTTATTGAAAGTCGCGCTTTTCTTTATATATAGATCTTTGTGCCAAGTAGAAATCTGGGATGTACTCGTTGTATTATTCTCAGATCGAGATTGATTATTTTGAACTTGCGATCCCGGTTGTACCATCATTGACATGTGGTTCTGTCTTAATATTGAAGTGACTGTTTCTACTAATGAAGTCTTTGAAATCTCTGAATTGCTTTTAGGATTTGGTTTCTCTTCTGGTGGCGCGGGCTTTGTATACTTCCATAGAATATACGGCACTTCAAATGTTGTGTGCCAATAAGAATCGCGCATAAACTCCTTCTCAAAGAGGGGTCTTTCGTTAGACTCATTTAATTGCCCTGGAAAAAGTCCATTTCGTGAGGAGCTCTTCAGAAGTTCCGATAAAGCGTGGTTATACATCTCCGCCGTCGTCCGCATATTCATTTGATCACCGCCCGCTGACAAGATGATCGCGAGCGCAAATTGGAGAGGATGATTCCAATTGACATCCCGATTATCCTTACAAGACGACTGATAATCTTTTGCGTTACGCCAAGGGCCAGTTATATTGCGTTGAGAATCAGGTTCCTCTTTGCTTGATGCAGGTTCTTCCTTTTGCAATAAGCCGGCACTCATGGCGTAGAAAATGACTGTATCCGTCGTCCTGAGCACGAACCTATTTTCAGCGAGGCTGCGTGAAAATGCAATTGTGTTCTTGTTGGAGAGCGGGTTCTCCGTAGTAAAATTCCTGAGGATACTGGCTTCGATGTCTTTGGATGAATATGTCATCTCATTTTGCTCCTCATCAGAATCCAATTGAGGGTTCTTGAATTCGAACTTAAGTTCTTCAGCCGACTTGATACCCCACCAAATTATTGCGTGGTCAGACAAATTGAATATATGGGGTGTTGCTTCCCTAACAGAAGGGAAAACGTATTCATGATTCTTGTTACTCTGGTGGAGGTAATGTATCCAATATTCGATAACAGGTTTGAGCTTATCAGAAACTTCTGCTTTGAAATTATTAGTAAGGCATGAAATGCCCGTGTCGACAGCCATTCGATAGAAATTGGCAATTTTAATGACGGATAGAGTTGCATCAGTGAGTAACTTTTCGGGCAACTTTGAGCTACTTTCCCCGTCATCTATCTCTTCCCCAGTGGCCCAATATTCGGCGCAGAGGTTATAACTGTCTTTCTCCGTGCCATAGCATAGAAAAAGCCATTCCAAATGGCCTCGGCTTGCTCGCCAAATTCGAGAGCGCATTCTGCATGCAGAATGATCACATGAACTTGTCGCTAATGAGCATGAGTGTGAATGATCTTTTAATTCCGCATTGTAGAATTTAAACGCAAGAATCAGGAATTCAAAAGCATAGCTATATATTGTTAGAATTAAGAGAACACGCAATTTTTGCAGTTTAAGACTCACAAGCTTGCTTTGGCTGCAACTCGATGTCCAGAAATATCTCCGCATGTAAGAGCAACCGGCCGAATTTCATCGTCACCCGCAGCTTTGCCAATAGGGATACTGCAAACGGTCAAGATATGCTCTAAATTTCGCCTTAAATTAAAATTCAGATGAGGATCCTTGGCAAACTGCGGTATTTCGAACGGGAGTCTAGAAATCTGCTCTTTTGCCGCCTTAGGAGGGGTGGGTAGAGGTATATTGACTAAGTTATCTGACGAGACCAACTGTAGCGTATATGCTAATGTTATTTGTATCTCCTTATTCTTTCGAAGCTCATGTGACATTGTTTGATCCAGTTCTATCATCATTGAGCCTTCCTTAGGACTTTTCGTGATGCGCCAAGCACAATCGTTTATGAAAGGCGATATGACTACCGCAACAGCATCTCGATCGTCAAGCCCTGTATAGCAATCTTTGTGTATCCTTATTACACTATTGCCATTGTTGAGTATGAGGGTATCATAACGCAAGTCCTTTTTAGAACGTTTATTTTCATCGGTGCTTGTAGCGAAGTTTAGACTCCGAAGAAGGAAATTGGTTTTGAAAGTAAATGTTGGAGAAATTTCGCAGTCTTCACAGAGTCTGACTGTGTACATTTGATACACAGTCTCACCAGAGATGAAATACTCAATGCCAAGATCGAAAAACTGAGACTTTGTCTCGAAGCACGGCCAACGATCATGAATAAAACTCAGAGCGGGCGTTTCGTTGCCAGTTGTAGCATGTTGAAAATCAAGTTGCATTCCCTCTTCAGGATGCCCGGAGAGCTTTTGTAAGGTCTCCATGCGATGATTGATAAGAAAAGGAAGTGGAGTGTCTTCAAGGTCAACACAAAAAAACCCCGATGGTTTGTTCCCGAAATAGCGTGTTATTTGTAGTAGGTGACCATAAACACTCGTGCTGGCTGTGATGCCATTGTCTCCAAACGAGGTATAAGTGGTTCTTTGACTGGCTTGTTTGGGAGCAGTGTCAGGTATAGATGTTGGACCTTGGCCTATAGGAGAATCCATTAATCACATATACCCAGACGCAATGATACGCTGAATGAAGATAGCCTACCTCCTGGGGTAACTGGTGTTATGATGCTTGAACTTGGTGAGGCCGGTTTTTGCGAGGTTTTTCGACTTTGGCTTGGACCCGTAGGCGAACGTTTGGAGGCACCAATTGGGCCTTGAACAAACATTTGGTCGAATCTCATTTTCTCATATTTTGTAAGATAACCAACGAATATACCCTTGCTGGTTGCTGAATTCTTGGCTATAGGTATCTTTTAAAAGAAAAGGAAAAAATCCCTAGATCCTTGATAGCGATGGCAAATTGAAGCTTAAATAGCGAAGATTGAAAAGCTGATAGTTCTAAATAAAAAAGGCAATGCTTGATCTAGTGAACTTGTGTTCAGCAAGAAGACAATCCTTGGACAACCCTGGCAGGCTATATACTTTCCCAACTTCTTAGAAGAGAGTAGAAGGCATATTTTGAATACTGTATAGCAATATCATCAATAATGTGTCTGCCTATTACCTGTCTTGGCGAGGCTGCGGCTGAAAGATGAACTGCAAGCAACCTTTGTTTGGTTAGGGTGGATTGCTATGTCGTAGTACGCTGCATATGCCGGTCATGCCGATTTTCGTGAATTTACACAGCCGCCACTTTATCTAGATTAATACTTCTTTGCAACAAATAATGTGTATTCATCTACTTACTTGGCATTAATGTTTGTAAATGCTTTGGGTTGTCCTGCCCGGATTGTCCTGCCCGGAAATATCACCATTGAGAGGATATATATGACATTGGCAATTTTTTAGTAAAGCAAATATCTCTTTTATTAGATTCTTTCTTTAATATAGTCGTTCTATTGAGCAAATTACAATAACCGAATTGACTGTATAAGAGCGTTAATATATGAACAATCGGGTCGTATAAGCAGCTTCGTCTAAGCAGGCAGAATTAAGTGAAGATCAGCACCATATAGTCAATGTTAAATTTAGAAATAACTCTACATTGACAATCAGCCCCAAGCATCCGAGGATCACCGGTAACTCTATCTAGCCCCAAAGTATCCATGCCGTACAAAGTAGCTCGTACCAAAAGCAGATGGGTGACGTGGGGGGGTTTTGCAGGTTGGACCACTCGTGCATGAGGACGACATGCGGAGTTGAATGACATGATAATGTTACAGTAATATGAGTTTGAGGCATTGCAGAAATCACCGAGGCAGAGCCGTCCACTCGCAGCAGCCAGACTCATAGTGTAAACTCACGGAGGTAGGGTAGTTTGATAGAGAAGCTAAGAGGATTGAGAACTGGTGAGCAAATAGAACATTGGGGGATGCTTACTTCCCTAACTGTGTGGGCGGTATATAATATCATGGAGATGAATTGATTTGCAATAAGCGAGATCGATCGGAGTATCGGTGTGTATTCAAATAAGTACACGCAGCAGTTCGTTATTGGAACTGGGGCTGGGAGGACAAGGATCGCCGGACAAGCCCATTACCACCTTTCTTGTGCGTAGCATCATCATCCCAGAACGGCTAGCAGGACGAGCCAAACAGAGTTGCTGTTCTCAAATTAGGCTATATTGATTGAGTGATACAAAGGGAAACACAGCTTTGACTTGCAGTCGATGTTGTCTCCGAGTCCAAATCAGTTCAATCAAAGATGCCTTGAATCATACCTTTTCTATGCTGTATGATGCTAATGTTACCAGTTATACCGCAGTAAGCAGCGCTAATACCCCTAATACATAGAGTGTACTGGAAGTAAAGACAACAAGCAAGGGTGTCAGCCGCAGCTTAAAAGTAGAAAAGGCTGGAACACGAGATGATGCTCGGTTCCTTATCCATGTCACTAACGGAATCTTATTCGTCGCCTTGCGACATTAACTCTGTGTCAATCGGCTTGCTCCAGGAGAAAATTACCGCTCAATGAGGGAGCCGAGATAGTAGCTGATACTAACGGGGAAAGGGATTTGACAGCAACCTTACCGAGCGAGAAGGGGAAGATAGTGACGATACACGAGACTCAAATTGAGGCCCGTACGCCATTGGTTGTAGCGGCGAAGATGCACTGATTGCTAGCTGTATTGAGTTTGAGATAATTTTTTTTACGAGACCTAAATGGTAGGAAATCGACGGCAAACTCTTCTCTTGGAATATGCCCTCTGCGTTCGTCCTCATATTTGATGCTGCCAAGTTTTTCAACCACAACCAATACTGATGTGAGCGCGGCCGCAATGGTTACGATGGCAACCAAAAAAAAACCCTTTTGAGTTTGTTATGATAGTTGACTGTGAGCCTCTAAGCGTTATGCTGCTCGGTGAGAGAGCGGATTGGGTCAGCCTTCTTGAGAAGGTGACAAAGCTCGCTGCCTATGACGAGAACCTTGTGGTTTGGTTCAAGCTGCTTACTGAAATAGCTGAGAAAGTGATTGAAGCCGTCGATCAACCAGATCTACAGACCACTAATGTCTTTTTGATGAGGGCAGTGTACTGAGTCGGGTCAGATGGCCCAGGCACAATCAAGTCGCTTTCCGGATGGACCATAGCCTTTTGCTATTGGAAGCCGAGGGTCAAGAGACCTACTAGTATGCAGATAAAGAAAGGAACTCATTCGGACAGGAAACGGATAGCATAGGTAGCCGGTTTACAGCAGCAGTACTAGACCCGAGTTTGATCCCCGGGACGTCCAAATTCAGGTAAAGCAAAAAAGAAGTAGAAGAAGAGTCTCACAAGGTAAAGTTGTTTTATGTTTTTTGTGCAGCATATTGGTTTAATTATACATTCTAGTATACAGCAGTGTATTTGCCTCCAACCAGAGTCTAAATCGACAAGAGCTCAAATGTTTTATTTACAACCATAAGTCAAATTCTATAACCCAGAAGTATGCCAAAAAAAAACATGGGTTTGTTGTTGTTGCCTTCATTACGAGAGGTGAACGTCCAATATGCCTCTTTCTAATCCAAGAGACAATCCTGTAGATGCGCCTTGGCGACGAATGTAAGCTAATAATCGAAGACATCCTGAAGGGGTTATGCCCTCCGCGCGACGAGCCTGCGCAATGGTCTCTGGTCGTGTCCTTCTAAGAACCTCTTTTTCTGACAAGGCCAGACCAGGGATACTATCGTAGTTCAAATCAAGCGGGAGACGAATATTCTCGTCGTTGACAAATTGTCCGCGCTCTGCCGCCTGCATCTTAATATAAGGGGCGTAAGCTGCCTCGATAACGACCCTGTCTCTGATGCGTGGCGAGTACCTTAGTATTTCAGGCACGACAGAGCTAAGCTGATCCAGTTGAAGTCGCTCTCCGGTGTTAGAGAGTCTTAGCATATCCATACCACTTCGCCGCTGGGAACTCTTCTTCAATTGAAATCCTGCTTCCGTCCATTCTTTGGGCGTTAAAGAAGCAGCAGCCAGAATCTCTGTGAGATCTAGTATCTGTTGCTTCTCATCCGAGAACACGCTCCATCTAAGGTCGGAGACAATGTTCCATTCTCGTCCCTTCTCTGTCAATCTGAGATCGGCATTATCCGCTCTGGCAGCCATGCGAAATTCACTCCTGGATGTGAACATGCGGTAAGGCTCAGTAACCCCCTTCGTGATCAGGTCATCAATCATGATGCCAATATAACCATCTGATCTAGATAGTGTAGCGCCAGGCAAACCGAGAGCAGCTCGTCCTGCATTCATACCGGCTATAATACCCTGCCCGGCAGCCTCTTCATATCCCGTTGTACCATTTATCTGCCCTGCTAGATAAAGGCCACTAATGGCCTTGGTTTCAAGCGTAGATTTCAAGCCCCGAGGGTCAACATAGTCATATTCGACTCCATATCCGGGTTGCAGCATTTTGACTTGTTCAAGTCCCTGTATTGAGCGCAACACTTGTTCCTGAGCTTCTGCAGGTATCGTCATTGATAATCCATTGGGATATATGATGGGATTGTCAAAGCCTTCTGGCTCAAGCCATACAATATGGCGTTCCTTCTCTGCAAACCGGATGACTTTTGACTCTAGAGAAGGGCAATATCTCGGACCCTTGACGGTTTCGCGAATGTGAACAGATTTGTCAAGATTTTCTCGAACTATCTTATGTGATGTGTCATTGGTAAATGTTATGCTGCAGGTTAGCTGATCCTGAACAGCCACTTGAGTGTTCAAGTAGCTGAAGGGAGAAGGGGGATCATCTCCTAGCTGTTTTTGAAGAAGATCAAAATTTATCGTCGATTTATCAAGTCGTGGTGGCGTTCCCGTCTTCAAGCGCCCTAATTGGAAGCCAGCTTCTCGAAGTGATTTGCTTAAACCCGTTGTCGCCGCTTCCCCAATGCGACCTGCTGGATAAGACTGAAGCCCAATGTGTATTTCACCTCCAAGAAATGTCCCAGTAGTGATAATTACTCTTCTTGTTTGTAAGATTTCGCCAGACTCCAAGCGGACGCCGGCAACAGCACCTTTTGCTCCCTCGGTAGTACTGGGGTCTTCATCTTTGGACAAGATAATGTCCGAGACGCTTTCAAGAACAATTGATAAATTCGGGTACGTTTCGAGCTCATTTCTCATGTGCTTTTTATAAAGGTCCCGATCAATCTGTGCACGTGGGCCCTAGTAACACCAAATAATGTTAGCATTGTAGCGAGACAAGAATGATTCCCATTATATACCCACACGGCTGGCCCCTTTCTGCGGTTCAGTAGATGGAATTGGACACCAGCTTTATCAATGACCCTCCCAGCCAAGCCATCTAGCGCATCAATCTCTCGAATGATTGTTCCCTTGCCAATACCTCCGAAACTCGGGTTGCAGGAGCATGTCCCAAGATTGTCCATTTTTGGCGTTATCAAGGCCGTCCGAGCACCAGCCCTCGCGGCAGCAGCAGATGCCTCGGCGCCAGCATGGCCACCACCTATAACGACAACATCGAAGGCGCTATTTGCATAATTTAGAGGTGAAATCTAGGCATTTGCTAACCTTGTCAAAAAAAAAAAACGCACCTGTGTCTATCGGCTACGGTAGCAAACCAATGGCGCCTAAAAGTTGGACGCCAATGAAACGAACGAGGGCGTAATAAGGCACTCATTGCATGTCGGTATTCCCTAGCACCTATATCGCATCCTCCTCGATGGAGATTATCATCGTGTATTGATAACCCATTTTACTGATTACAAGTATCTAGAAGTACTACCCAGTATAATAATTTTTTTTGTTCTGGTTTTTTTTGATAAACACATATGCGGGATATGTGCATATGACGTATTTCCTGACTTCAGCAACATTAGGTCGACAGAATCTGCCTACCTATGCTTCACATACAAAATCGGTAGTAATCTAAATGGTTGTCTAGTATTATAGTAGATATTCTTGCTTCTTCACATGTTATCATATACTTCTAGGCCTTTACTCAAGCCCAAGAAGACGTTGCGTCCTCAACTTCCTCCAGAAATGTGGCTGCGTTGTGAATGGATGTGCCGCCGAGAACCACACGCACGCCGGGCATCGTAGTGTTCACTCCAGCAATCATTTTTGCTTCTTCATATGTTACACCACCCACCATGAAAACGATGATGTCCTGTGGCTTATCTCTGGTAGAGCTGCCGTCTTCCACGAAGGGATATTGTTGGTCCTTTAATCGACCCTTGATTAGATTCTGCAATGTGCCTTCTAGCAGCGAGCTATGTTGTGTATAGACATTCTCGACGCCTTTGAGGCCCTTGAAGCGGTTAGATGTGCCAGAAAATATACCGGCTGAGTCAAATATGTCTGAAATGCCACTTCGCGACTCTGAGATATGTAAGGACGAGTGATAGGACAAAACCTTCTTAACCAAGTCTGCTTGTCTTGGTGATACATTGCCGGCAGCTACGAGGAGATCCATGAGCATTGGTAGGGCGCTTGATGGATGTTTTTGATAGCGTAAGGCGTAAAGGGCCACCACGCCAATTTTGCTTCCTGCTGTTACATTGGGGGCCTGGATTATCTTTTGCACTGCCTGCGCGTATGGTTAGTTTTACCATAACTCACGCGGACATATATGTGCGAGGAAACTTTACCTTTAGATCGGAGCCATGGTTATCATTACAAGCCAAACTCTGCTCAAGTTCGCTAACTTCTAGTAGGCTCTCCGCAGCAACCCTGCGGCTAAGCTCAGAGACAAGAGTGACATGTTTGCTCACATTTCCAGAGAGCTTTCGAAATTCTGGATACTCTTCAATAAATCGCTTCATATCAGATATTGACTCAATGTTGGCATTGTTCTTTGTCTTGGACTGATATTGTCCAACGTAATCTTTAATGGTTCCGCCCAAATCACCAAAGTTCAGAAACATGTTCTTTTTAAAAAAGGGATCTTGGTCTTGAGATAGAACAATTTCTTTTAGCTCTGGGCGAATATCTGGAACATGACTAAGATCGACCCGGCCATTTTTGATGCCAAGTAGATGGTGAACCATTGCTTGGTAGGTCCACTGGGTTAGAAGAGGTGTTACCGGATCCTCTCTACGGTCCAGAATGAGAAGTATTGGGGGGGTATCGACTTTGCGGAAATCGAAGAGCTGATCTTCCTTGGTCATTAAATAGCGTATTTCAGAAGCTAACTTTGAAGCAAGAGGGCTACTCTTTTCGTATCTGATCAAAGGTTTCTTCTTCAAGGAGAGAAGAACAGCTATAAGGCCCTCAGCGCAGCGCTGAAGGGAATCCGGATTCCATTTATCTGGGCTACCGGCCCATATTCGTTGCTGCGGAAGGGACATGTTGAGACTGAATAAATCCGGATTGACGACGATATAATCGGCGAAATGCTCCTGGACCAATTTGACAACTTCATGATCATCCGCTTCAGCAAGTCGCTCTAGTGCAGACTTCTTGGCTACGTTTGTAAAGAAAAGATAATATTCTCCATACTTTGGATCTCGTAGTTCGTCTATGAGCAGCTGGATAGTTTCTGGTGAGGGACGGACTAGACAAATGCACCGAAGATGGCGCATCTTCTCGCGGCTGGCATTGTCCAAGCGGTCAATAAGATATATCTCATAATCAAGCAATGAAGACTGTGTGATTGATGTTGAGACGATGGAAATAGTCTCTCTATCTAGCAACAGAACCTTCATTTTTGAAGATGAAGAATCGCCCGAAGACAACATCATCTTTGAGATGTATCCTGCGACGGCTTGGGAGACATCCATGATGACAAGAAATATCGATAGAAGTCGACTACATGATATAGCCTATCAGCCAGCTTGAGGTGTATTCGCGAGGGCCAAGACAGAGGCTGATTATAATTCAGAGGTTGCGCTGGGAGTCTCCGGAATGAAGGCGCTCATCCGGGTTACGCACCCTATTGACGGGCTAGAGACGGAACGTGTTTACAGAGTAAAGTGACCTCACTACCACGGTACTAGAAGATGATACCCAATGAGGTAAGATAAAATTCGGAAGACGGAAGAACTGGCTGCCGCGTAAGGGAGGTACATAGCTAACTAGTGCTAATTTAAAATGATCCGCTGGAGCTCACCAATAAGTACTATGTAGGCAAGCAACGAAAACATATAATTTTCTTAGATTTTTTTTTTCAAGTCTAAATTTCTCATAACGTTTGAGTATTTATAGCGACGGAAGGCTTTATGATCCGAGCTACCTACTACCTGGAGGTACCTCAGTTGTACTGTATTCGTTACTATAGCCGACCGCTAGATAATAGAGGAGTGGGCATTTCATCACGCCTGATTGGTTGATTATATGCTTAAAAGGCATGCACCCAATCGACCGGTATCGAATATTACGGCACTTTATTAGGATAGATTAGTATCAAGTTCACTGTTCATTTAACTACGACCGACCTGGCTCATCAGTCAATGGACGCCTACTGTCCAAGCTAGATCCTTGATTCACTAATTCACCACATTGAATAGCCATAAGTTTATTCAGACAATGGCGACGGATTCTTGCCCAGTGCGGCATGAACCAACGTAAGCTATCCTTTTTGTCAAGCCTATTCTCATTAGGCTTCACTTTGGAGACTGACCTGGTTCTTATACACAAAGCCTTTCATTTACCCAGGGACTCATTGTGGGGCAACTCTCTGTTGTCCTGATTCTTGCAGCCTTTATCAAATTCTTCATCTTCGGCGACGCCCCGTCTCCTGACGTTGCTGCGTCACTACGGGCCACGGAGCGGAGGTCAAGGACATTAGCACACAAGCAATCGTTATTAAGACTACGCTCTCCAAGCCAGCGTCACGGTCAGACCTTGAACCGCAAGAAGTCAACTGTCCTGAGAAACCCACCAACGCTGACTATCGGATCAATACTAAGCAAGACGTACTACAACGTGGACAGCCATCAACCAGAAAGTTTGGATTGGTTCAACGTGCTTATAGCTCAAACTATTGCTCAGTTCCGCAGCGACGCACAGCATGACGATGCTATCCTCAACTCCCTCTCAAAGACTTTGAACGGGACGTCGAGGCCCGACTTTGTAGATGAGATTCGGGTTACGGAACTCAGCTTGGGTGAAGAATTTCCCATACTGAGCAACTGCCGCATTATACCTGTTGATGAAGATGGGCTCAGCCTCGGCAGCAATGTGAAATTCGACCCTGCAACGGCGGCTCGGGATGGCACTCGTCTCCAAGCTCGCATGGACGTGGATTTAAGCGACATGCTCACCTTGGCGGTGGAGACAAAACTTCTTCTCAATTATCCTAAAAAGCTATCTGCCGTTCTTCCGGTAGCGTTGTCTGTCTCTGTTGTGAGATTCAGCGGAACATTATCTATATCATTTCTTCCAAGTAACCCGTCTCAATCAACCCCAACTATGATGGCCTTTAATTTCCTGGACGACTATCGGTTGGATTTTTCCATTAGAAGTTTGCTCGGCAGTCGCTCGCGGTTGCAGGATGTACCCAAAATTGCACAGCTGATTGAATCACGATTGCATAGATGGTTTGATGAACGGGCTGTGGAGCCGCGATTTCAGCAAATTGCACTAC
This sequence comes from Trichoderma oligosporum, assembly GCA_015266385.1. Lineage (NCBI taxonomy): Eukaryota > Fungi > Ascomycota > Sordariomycetes > Hypocreales > Hypocreaceae > Trichoderma > Trichoderma oligosporum. The sequence continues at coordinate 10,737 of JACBYL010000184.1, read as the reverse complement.
CAAGCTTGTGGCCTAGAAAGAAGAACACCAGGGGTCCCGATGATGCCATGGCAGAAACGAGTAGCTCTCCTGGCCTTTCCAGAGGTAAGGAGAGAGAGCCTTCAGTTGGAAGCGACGCCATGGATCAGGCTATTCTACGGCACCGCCGACCGGTAGGGGACGATGAGTATTCAATAGAGGGCTCGCTACGCAGTCGTAGCAGGGATACGAGAATCTAGAGCGGTTTCATGTGGATGATGCTCATGGCATATGCACTGAATAAACAAAATAGCGAGACAAAGAAGACCGACTTATCGACCCATACGACAATACAAATAGGAAGTATTGATTGGGAGTCCCGAAGTCCTTAGAGCGTAATGCCACAAAGATTGATGTTGAATACAGCAAGATTCTCAGCTCAGGACAATAGAAGAGTAAGGATGGGGAGGATGAGGAGAAAGTGGTTGAGAAATATGCTAGAATACCGCTAAAGCAATGGGTGACTCGGTTAGATGGTAAAGATTCTTCCACCATGCAACTGAACCACCGATGAGCAGTACGTAATAAATACCAGACCATAATATCATATGGACAGGCCGAGAAGATTCCGCTTGGGAGAGCCAATATGGCTGGACGGCACCCCAGACGCGAGGCAAGCCCATAGAGTTGCAAAGTGTGTGAACGAGAATGACAGCAAGTAGAGATCCAGTCCGCAGGAAAAGGAAATTTGCGTAGGCACCAAAGATGGAGGTATATGAGAATTGAAGGACAGAGCGAGCAATAGCAGCCACCAGAGGTGTTTGTGGGTGGGTAACGCGAAATTCGTAGAAATGATGAAGATGGGCAATGCCAAAGACGACAGGAGATAGGAAGATGACTCTTTTAAGACTACAACCTGCTAGCAAGAGGAGTGGAATAGCGGAAGAGCGGAAGAGACACTCTTCAGTCACGGGACCCTGGCAGGAGGAAGAAAAAGAAGCATTAATATAAACTCAAGCGGAGTCATTCATCTCGTGGTGCCAAGGGGTTACATATTTGGGAAGACTCACAGCAACCAGATTTCGCCAGGTGGGCCACTCAGCCCAGATGTTTCGAAGCGGCTGAAGGCCTGATACCCATTCTTTCCAAAATCCATCAATAATAAGGGATTCGTAAAGGGGCCCGGCAAAAAGCAGACCTGTCAGAACGCAAGTTTTGACCGCCTCAACCACGCCAAGTGGCCAGTAGCCCATCAGATGCAATGGGCTACAGCTACCAGTGGCTGAGCTACAGAGGTACGGTAAGAAGAAGAAGGTAGCCAGAGAGCATGCAGTGGTGGATAGTGAAACGACAAATATCCTGGCGCGGATCGCCTCGGGGGCATCTCTTGATCGGCCAGGCGAAGCTCTTGTGTCTGCAGAGGCGTAAAGAGGAAGGACATAGACAAGAGTATATGCAGCCTATTTTTTACATGACAAAAGAAAAAAAATAATGATAGATTAGCGCCCATGTATTGTTCAAATTTAAAAAAAATTAAAGACTACTTACCAAAAGACCAAATGCTTGAGGCTGGTTAAGAGCGTCAGAAGGTGGAATATCCATTTTATTGAGGGCCATTGTATGAAAGCGATAGTGTATAATAGATGAATGAATATGAAGCAAGAGGGGCTCTCTTTATCAGCCTGGATACAGAGCAAATGTCTACAATTTCCTTAAGACAATACGAGGCAAAGACAGCCAGCCAATATGAAACATGGGAATGAGAGGTTATAGAGTAGAATTAAAAGGCTCTTCTCTCTCTCTGTGTGTGTGGTCTGCCAGAGTAAGAAGAACAGCCAGCCGCGCGCCAGTCGCCAAAGAAAGCCGTAGGATGTACTCCATACAACATGCATTCATGCATCCCCGGAAAGAGGGGACTTTCTTTTTTTTATTTTAAATTTTCTTTTCTATCTTTTTTTTTTCGCTACTGTACTCAAGCGTGGGGGGGGATTCAGGGTTTTGTTGGCTGCAGCGCATAATACTTGAATTAAAGAAACATATTATGGAACAATGGAGTAAATAAGAGCTAGGTAATGGATAACCTGATTTGGTGCGGAACACTAAAAAAGCTGATGAATTGAAAATCTACCCTATTGTGGCTCTAAGCTCAAGGCTAAGTAAGGTAAGTTACTTCTAGAACATCCTGAATGATCTGCATTCCAGGTACTTCCTACATACGAGTATTGTTTGTTTGTTGCGTTAGCTGTTTTTCAAGACGAACCTTTGCCCTAGTATTACCGTTGTCTTGAATGTTTTTTTTTGTTTGTTCTGTTTGGCGACTCCTGCAATATGCGAACCGAGCGGCAAGGATACACCGTATGTTTACTTGCCAGGGGCCCAGGCCAGTGCTTATTTAGTAATCAGTCTCATTCCCAAGAGCCAAGCGACATAAAGCACGCATGATACTTGCACTGCTTTGCATTAATGGATAGACGCAGCCAAGCGCTTTGTGAATGCAGAGATACTCTACTCCGTAAGTATTTAAATATTGACAAGTATTACGATGATTCGTTCTCGCATTCTTCCGAGCTGACAGTTCTCTTTGGCTAGGCACATTGGCGTGCCAGCTCTCTCTATCCGGGCCCAATCTTTTGCGTACATGTGTTCGTGCATAGAAACATAACACACACTAAACGGCCTCTCACTGACTTGGCGGCTGCACAGGACACAGAGACGCGAAATTATGCGCAATATATAGATATAAAGAGAGAGAGAAAAAGAGACCTGAAGCTATCTGGTGTATGCGCGTGCCTTGCAGGATGAACGGCCTCTTAATTTCAAGTTACCAAATAAGGTCTGCAGAGCAAGCGCCTGCGCCACTCCCTCTGCTGCGTTAGTTTTCTGCAGCGAGTACTCCGTATAGCACAGCACAGCACAGCACAGCACAGCACAGCACAGCACAGCAAAGTAAAATTAATACCTCAGAAGAAGCCCGGATTGATCAGTGCTCAAGAGCAGGAATGGCATTAAATTGCTAATACGAAGTACATAGTACTGATGGTGAGAGTAACAAGGACAATAGCATGGCCAGGTACTCTGTACAATCTGCCAGGTATCCGCTATGTTATTAGGTTGGAACCACCTTGGTGCCTTAAATCTTAGTACTATCAATGCTAAATACTTGTTGTACCTAGTAGTACCTAGCACTGGACCTCTCCTAACAACCGATCTGGTTACCTTGTCTTGTTTTCTCCAGACAGGCGTCGATCGCGATGACTTCACAAATCTTTTGCCCTTTGCGCAAGTGCCCATTAGGTGCGACAGGTTTTCTTTTCTCGACATTCGACATGTACAAGTACGTCTGTAATCGCCAACTCGGACCTGCATCACCCTGCATTTGTTCCATGGACTAGCGGCGCTTCTGCTTGGATGGTTCTCATCCCTCTGTGTGAAAAGCCCCTGCAGCTGCGTCTGGTCATTTAAATCCACGACCCAGCTTGCCAGCCGCCAGTGCTACTTACTTGTACTATATCCATTCATCGGCTACGACTTTGTCCATCGAGCGAGCTGCGCAAGGGAGGCAAAGACTGCAGGCGGTCAGGAAACTGTCATTTTTGGATACCCAAAGAAACGGGGGAGTGCTGCTTACGAGTTCATGGAGAAAATCATAGTCTACACTTTGACTATCCTCTCAAGTGCCTTGCATAAATGTATCACAACCTCCTTGTAGTACAAAGTACGGAGTACGGAGAGCACCTTATTTTTCTTATACTACCTGCTGGTTCAGCCGAGCGCTGCGGCCAGGCCAGGCCAAAATCCACCGTCATCCACGGACCTCCCCTTTTTTCATGGGGCTTCTCTCACCCCCCCGGGCCGCATCTCGTTCCCCGTCAACCCGGCTGGACAAGGCCAAGGCAAAGCTCTTTTCTCCCATCCACCTCCACACACTCATTTACTGTCTGTCGTTCTCGAAAGCTTTACTCGTACGCTCTTTTTGCCTTATCCATACTTGGACAACGGACGCCTTGGCTGGCATCGCGATTTGCTTTTCGTCTCACACGATACTAATTGAATAGTTTGCTCTCGGTTCAAGCCCTTATAATTCAAAATTCTTTCAATCTTTCACTTCATACTTCGTAAATATTATTACAGTTTTGCTTTGCGACTCAGCGCGCTACTAATTTTTTTTTCTCCTTCTTTTTGGATACACTTGTACTCTTCTTCTATTTTTCAACTGCTTGCGAAAATCATAGCCGCCGACACTACGCGACCAATCATTTTCTTCTTTCTTCTTCCCCCTCTTCATATTTGCCTCCCAATACTCCTTCGGACTTTTAATAGCTTTTCTTATTTGTGCGAGGATTGCCTGCCCAATCTGAATTGGCATGGCAAAACAGCCTAATCCTCTCGCATCACACGAAGAATCGAAGCCCTCGGAAATAATATTCATCATCAGATAGGCCTAACCACCTACGCACCTTACGATCGATTGGTCCTGCATAGTGGATTTACTCAAACTCCCAGAAACCAAAATCCCTCTCACTACCACGCCGACGTCTCCCCATCTTCGGATTAGTTGGGCAAATGTTATGAGCCAGCTCTCCTGCTTAGTGAGCAGAGGATGCCCGATTCGCCCGAATCCTCACCGCAGAGACGGACCTCGAATGAGCGATCCTCTGAGGGCGAAAAGCTTCAAATTCGACTTGTACCATACACCCCGCCCCGAATCAGTGGCGGTTCCGATGTGCTCAACATCGAACCTGTCCCAGGATCATCGCTGGACAACGTCGAGATTCTTGCCACGGATGATTCGCCAAGAACCACGAGCCCTCCGTCTACAAGTTCGACTATCGCCGGCCCGTCTCGCAGCACAATCGTCAAGCCCCGGGAATCAAATGTTGATCCAGATGATACATCTGACGCCGATTCCTCTTTCGAGCCCCCGAGGGCTAGATTTCGGTCCCAATCTTTATCACAATCCTTAAAATCTTTGACATCCCCCCCATCTCCGGAAATTTTACCTACAGCTCCAGCCCCACGTCGCGCTAAACGATTTATAAATATCAATCTTAATTCTGATAACAAGACCTTCTCCCTTGTCCCCCTCTCCTCCCGGACCGACTCGAATCCGCATTTCTCCATCGCCTCTAGTGGTTCCTATAGGGAGCCATCTTCAAGCGTCTTTAGCGAAGACCGCCCAAGCTCAGCCCTGACGACCCTGGCCGAGGATAGCGCGTCCACAGCCGCATCAGTTGCTCCATCGATTCCCGAAGAAGAAAACGAAGAACCCGTTTCTGCTTCACCCTGGAACTATCGCTTGGTTGGTGGACTGCGCAAGGTTCAGAACAAACCTAGCGATTTGTCCGATGCTACTCCAACCCGCCTACCTTCATTCCTCGAGGAAGAACCTGCCTCTTCAAGTAAAATCGTGGTACAGGAAGAACGCATTGCTGCTTTCCCACTCACTGCCAAGGCATCCTTTCAGTCCAACAAAACTGGTACTACGGTATCGGATCGCACGAATTACAAGACGTATGCACAAAGTTCTTCCGGCCCGGAGACTGTTCGCGATTCCATTGTATCGGATTTGGACGCCTCCTCACTTTTCCCGGGCGGCCCCAACTACGTTGTTCATGACGGCGCATCATCCTCTGAGCAGTCAAGGCCGCACTCGGATTCAGAACAGAGGGAGCCCAACTATGTCGTTCACGGGCATCGGCGTTCACAATCTGCAGGAACAGAAATCTCTCAGGTCCAGTCTGATTACTCTAGAGATAGTTTGGTAGTGGCACCCCTGAGACCTACGAGGTCCGGCCGTCTTTATTCCAGCTCGACAATCACCAGTTCTAGGTCACTTGAACACCTTAGGACCGGGTCTTTGAACTCCATATCTCCCTCTAGATTCAACCAGGATGCTGAGCGTGACGCATCAATAGGCGTTTCTACACAAGTCGATTTAGACGGGCAGCATTGGCGGGCAACTTCGAGTAATGGGCAAGGTATGCATCGCAGGAGTATGTCTAGAACACAGCCATGGGGCACTGCTTTGTCTACAGTTATGTCAGAGAGTGAGAGAAGTGATCCGTCAACTCGTTCTATATCTCGACTATCTGGCAATGCTCGTAGCAGCGTTTTCACACTCAACCACCTGAGACAAACGGGAAGTTTTTCCACTTTTGGCCTCGAAGAAACGCTTGCTCTAGCGTCTCGCTCCCGGAGCGGCTCTGTGGATCGCCCTCAGCCGGTCTACGGCAGAGATACGCCATTCTCTAACACTCGCCTAGTCCGCGATCATGACGAGGATGGCGATGGTCTTGCAGACTTGGAGAGTATGAACCGTCGCCCTTCTCGCGTCCGGGGACTCAGCTTCGTATCCAACCTTTCAGGAGACAGGAATCTTCGCTCTGCAGGTAGTTCTCGGACTAACAGCTTAAGTTACTCGACCATACCAGCATGGGCCAGGTATGTGCCCTTGTCATTCATTTCGGCGGCGTTTTCTGAATATGAGAATCTAACTACTGTTGAAATAGGGTCTATTATGGTAGTGGAGAACGGCGCTTTTTAGCGGCGCAGCCTTCTAACGAGTCAATGTTTTCGCAATTCACCAGCAGCCTACACCGAGATTCATCCCACAGTCGCTCTCCCAGCTATGAACAGTACACGGCTGAGATCACCAACCCCCGGCGACGACCCCGAGAAATCCAGCGACGAGCAAGTGAATCCGATTCAATGGATATTAGGCCTCACCCCATCTTGGCCGCTGCTCAGAGCATCAAGAAACAAACGTCAAGCATCTGGTCACCACACTTGCGACAGGATAGGCGGGCCAGCCGATATAGTATTTGGGCGCCTCCTTCATTGGCCGAATCGGCTGAATTTGGAATCTGGCAACGAAATCTCCAGCTTGTGCTGTTTGTTCTTGGGTTCATTTTCCCCTTTGCTTGGATGATAGGAGCCGTTCTATCGGTACCTGCCAAGCCAGAGCGGGACATGGTCGAGCGAAACTACAGTACAGGCCATCTCGATCTTCGCATGGAGGCCCGCCATCAGATGCAGTATATAAATGCAGTACGCCTTCATGACCGTGTCAAATGGTGGAGAAGCGTCAACCGAAGGATGTCTATTGTTGGCGCAGTCATCGTCTGTATTTGCATCGTTCTCATCATTGTGGGCGTAAAGCAGCAGTGGAAATCATAAAAGATTTTTTGGGAGCTGCAAATTTATTATAATCAACTTAGGAGAAACAAAAATAAGGAAATACTCCAGGATAAATATTTCCTTCTGATGGGACGACGAAAAAAAAGACTTGTTTTGGGATGGCGCTTTTTTTTTTTTTTTTTTTTAAGCTGGTTGAATAATTTTTTTTTCCTCCCCAAGCCTTCTCACGAAATAACGATTCATTCTTTCTAGCACACGACGTTTTATGCGTAACGCAAATTTTTATGTTCATTTCTCGAAAGGGATCTTCTATCTATTTTATATTTTTTTTTTTCGCCATTTAACATATATATCACTCTTTTTTTTTCGTGGAGCATGATACTAGACGATCTTCAGCTATTTACATAGAGACACGTTTATGTACGATATACTACTATCATTCCCCGTTGGAGCTTATTGTGTGGCATTGCTAGGACACATTCAGAGGATGAAAAGCGAATTGTTGAAGATTTGGTAGAGTATTTCGGAGCTATCTATATACTTCTTAAAGCAAGCTTAAATGAAATAAAATAAAATAAAGTGTATCAAGTGTTCTTTCATATACTTGTTCCGAGGCCATGAATAGGAATTTTTTTTCTTTTTCTTTTTTTCGAAAGGTAATTGAATTGGTGGTTGTTTTCCTTCATATTGAAATGGCCAACCCCTGCATGCTATCCTTGTTCCCTCCCATATCTAATACATGCCATGTCTAATTGTCATTACTACGTACTTTATCCAAAGGTAGCTCCCCCCCCCCCCTTCAATATCAGTCACGCCGCTATCTCGTCTTCCTCTTCTGAAGAGCCTCAAATTCGGCCCTGATTTCCCCAACAGCCTCTACAAGATCCTCATCTGGATTCTTGGAAATACCCAGTATCGGTTCCTTTTCCGAAAGACTCTCGCTGCTAATTGATCGCTTCAGCCGGGCATTGGCCTTACCCTGTCGACTCTCAAGCTTCCTCTTAAGCATCGCTTTTCCGGGCGACGAAAAGAAGGCCATTGAAGCGATAGTCCAGATGACGGCATAGAAATACACGTGAGCCCATGCGCGGAGAGAATCTTCAAAGGTCAGAATAAGGAACGGGAGTGTTGTGAATGAGAATGTGAGCTGAGTGACGAGATAAGTGACAAAATCGTAGTACTTCTTCTTGGGTGAGGGACCTCCGGTGATAGGATCGAGGAAGAAGGGGCGAACATGTCTACGGAAGTCTGTTGCATCAAGTTAGCCAACAAGCTATTTGTCACAGGAAAGAGAATAAAATTTGGTAAACTCTATACAAGAAGAATAAAACGTGTAGAAAATATGGGGAAATCCTTACTCTTGGCTGATGTTTGTATCAGACTGGCCAGTACAAAGCTGAGATAATAACCAGGGTAAAATCCGTGCCAGAAAGCGCTAGTACCAAACGTCATCAGGCTGGCACGGAATCCGGGCTTTTTCCCCTTGGGAGTCACTCGAAGATAGATGTAATTCCGCAGCCAGTTATTGGTGTTCATGTTCCAACCTGCTAAATAAGCGCGAGGGTTCTGGGCTGTCTCAACGACCCAGGGGTCGATATTTTGTAGCCGATTCCAAGAAACCTTGCCAGTGATGGGGTCGACGCCATTGTAGCCCAAGCCAGCAAGGATACACGAACCTTCAGTCAACGACCAAACGCCGTAAAACTTGAACCGAGTCACAAGATTAGCCATATATATCACCCATACACGCTGTAAGAATGATCGCTCGGTGAACGATTCAGCAGTGACGAGCGTATGGTTATAACTTCCGGACAGACCAACGAATAAGCCAATCCATACGAGGCCAGTAAAAGCCTTGATAGTAGCGGGCGTACCACTTCGAGGAATCTTGCGCTTCTTTCGCACAGGTGGCTTCTTAGCGGGATCGATTTGGGCTGGGACATCAAACATGGTCGTATCGATCCAACGGCGGTACTCGGCGTAGTCAAAGGCCGGGCCAGCGAAGAGCGCTGGGAAGAACAAGACATACGCAGCATAGTCGACTAGCGAGGGGAGCTCCTTCAAGGCGCGACTTTGCTGGAACTCGGAGAGCTGATCCGCAGGCAGCTGTCCGTCCGCCACGTTCCAACAAAAAGCTGAAAGTTTCATGACAAGGACCATCTGCGCGCCCGTAATATCGACTACTGACGGACTATTGGTGATTTGGCGTTGGATATGACTAACGGACATGTGGCCCATGATGAAGACGAAGCCGATCCAAGGCATGTAGGGGCTACTGCGCAAGTATTTGGTGATGGCGTATGTGCCCCCCGCACTAATGACGAGCGTGACGATGCCATCCCATAGATCGAATAGGCCAACAAGGTAGAAAATCGAGATGCTTTTTGATGAGACGTTTGCAGGGCCAAAGGTTAGCGCAAAACCCGAGATGGGACCAAGGAAACCTTAGATAAAAAAAAATAAAAATAAAATAAAAATAAAAATAAAAATAGGGGCAAAAAGAAAGAAAGGATCGCTGATAGTTTTGCGTCATTACCATATAATGAAGATATTCTTCCAAAGCGGTTTCGCGTCCGGCAGGCGCTTAAGAATCCCTGCTAACGGATATGATAAAAGGAAGGAGAATGTCAATTTGACTGTGAAGCGCAAAAATAAAAATAAAAATAAATCAAACGGCCGTTAGAACGAATTCCCAATGATTCAGACAGATAGATAGATGCATGTCGAATTTCCTCACGTTCATCAGGAGAAGCTGAAAGCTTGGTTGCCAAAGCCTCGAAAGCTTCATTTCAGACGCGTTAGCACATTCCCTCCCCTTCTCCTTATCCTTTTGAAAAAAAAAAAAGGGAGAACAAAAGTCACTCACGCCGGTGAAAAAATAACAGCATCGTTCAAATGCTTTCCCCGTCAAAAAGGTTGGGTTAAAGATGTCACCTAAAGAATAGAGAGGATTTGAAGGGAATAGAGAAAAAAAAATGGAGAAAAAAGAATGAAGAAGGGAGAGGTTGAGAATACAAAAGTGATGAAATTGGAGAGAGGGAGGGTGTCAAGATATAAAAATAAATAAATAAATAAAATAAAATAAACCCAGCATCTAGACCATCCCGAAAATCTTTTGTTGAGCGAATACGAAGCTAAACTGTGTGTGAATTTTTTTTTAAAAATTTTTTTTTTGAAGGGGTTTGCAGACAATCGTCAAATGACAGCAGGTAGATAAGAAATCTTGAAGGAAGCCATTCGCGAGAAGTTCAAGTTTTTTTTTTTTTTTTTTCTGAGTTTTTCTGAGGAACCAAATTATTCAAAGCCCACCCACAAGCCACGGGATGCGGTCATTGGAGGCGGATTGCCCCAGCCCAGCCCTGCTTAGCCTATTTCCCTTTAATTACTTACCTACGTCCTACGTACTACGTACTTGTATGTACTTACTTGTATCTACCAAGAAAAAAAGACAAATAGACAGAGAGAGAGAGAGAGACAGAAAGTCCGCACGTGCTTAAAAAAAAAAAAAAAAAATTTAAAAAATTCCCCTAGGCACAGTGACGCAACTTAAAATCATTTTTCCAATTACATCACGAGCCCTCTTTTTATATCCTTGGACCTGCTGATCACTTACTTACGACTTTTTAAATGACACTTTTTTTT
>JACBYL010000183.1:0-20126 GCA_015266385.1 Trichoderma oligosporum | reverse complement strand
ATATCATCTTTAATATTATTATAATTAGTATTCTTGAGCACTGCAGAAGACAAAGGTCTAAGATTATATCACATGTGTAACGATATAAGTGTAACAACAATTAGAAGGGGTGCCAATTGAGCCAATGATCAAAAGATTCGCCAAATATCATCTTTAATATTATTATAATTAGTATTCTTGAGCACTGCAGAAGACAAAGGTCTAAGATTATATCACATGTGTAACGATATAAGTGTAACAACAATTAGAAGGGGTGCCAATTGAGCCAATGATCAAAAGATTCGCCAATGCTAGCACTTTGTGCTGGCCAATGCCCCTTACAATAGCTTATAACAGATATCATGTTACAATAAGCCATAATTCTACCCGACAACTGTAACCTTCGCTATTTTTGTCACAACATGTCTTGCATGATGCATCATCTCGACCAACACTGCGGTAAAGTGTATGATCAAAACAGGTGACCAGGGTATCTGCGACAAGAATAGTAAGTGAAAGGGATTGTCAATAATGCTAAGGCGTAGGTAGATTATGGCGAACATAGATAGACAGGCTGCGTGAGATTACATCAATAGCAGTCTCGACAGCGTGCTAGACGGATGATGAAAGGCAAACAAATAAATCTCTATTTCTAATGCCGTATATGTGCTCGAGAACCTGCACGCGTAACTCTATCTCTCTACTTTTTATCTTTAAACAAGGGCGCTAGGACGGAATTCTCAAACCACTTCTTATCCTTAGCCCAGCCTTTAAGAATAAAGTCTCTTCCTAGAGTCAGGGCGGCCAGGACTCTTGGTAAGGGGTATGGCAAGGGAGCGTTCCGATTTCGTCGATAATACCAGCAAATGAGGTGCACACCAGCATGAATGGCAGTGCTGAATGCCAGCTCTTCGCTGAGTGGGCCATAGCCCTCAAGGAGGCCTTGCATGATCGGAATGCTGGCTGTGGCGTTCTTGAAGTGCTTGCGTTCATAAAGGTCGGCTAGTATGCCACCAATGTCCACAGCGCGGTGACCGAACTGAACGTTCTCCCAGTCGATGATGAAGAGCGTATTTGGTTCTTGGCCTGACTGTTGCCATGGGCTGTCTGGGAGTAGAACACTGTTTTTTTTTTTTTTTCAATTGACTGTTTTTTTTTTTTTTTCAATTGCCGGAAAATGGATTAGAGATCTGCTTTTGACCAAGGATGGGAATTCGTTTTATAGAGTAATTATTTTAAAAGGCACTTTGACTTACTTTCCAGTCCAGAAATCTCCATGTATAAGTCCACGGATCTCATCTCCTTCTGTCGGTGGTCGCTCGAACTCGTATTTCATGGCACTCTTGACTGCTTCCAATGTCTCTTTATAGCCCTCTATAGTCTCAGGGTGACGTTCAAGGATCTCGATGAAGCTATCGTAAGTGATGAGACACTTCAATTGGCGCATACCCTTGTTAGGCCCTACTTTTTCCCGAAGTGCGGCTTGGGCCGGCTCTGAGGTCCAGTTGTGGAAGAAGCGCAGCCAAGAACCCAAGGCATAACCGACAGATAGGCTGCTGGATCCAGGTAGGATCTGATCGACATTGGCGAACCCCAAGATGGTAGTTAGGTCGACAGTACTAGGAAAGTCTTCATGAACTTGAGTGTGCCTATCTCGGTCAAACATGTAGCATCGCGGTGCCGTAACCACTGAAGAGCCGCTGGGAGTGTCGATGGTGTGGCTAAAGCCAGCCAGAGCATGGAGCATGGACTCTTCGAATATGCAGCGCGTAAGATCGAGTGGGAAGTCACGGTTGACTGCAACATAACCGGTAGAATGTTTGACCACGACAGTCTGAGCGGCTTTCGTGTTTGCATCTCCTTCAAGAGGCTTGAGAAGGATGCCACGATAGAGGAAGTTGGCGGTTCCACCGCTTAGCTTTGTCAAGGCCGAGCAGGCATATGGCGTCTGTGCCAGCTGGTCAAGGATCTGCTGAGTGAAGGCGTGGTCCTCTTCCTCTTTGAGTGGCACCATTCTATTCAAGGTGGACAAACTATGGTAGATACCCAGATGTTAGCAACAAGTTGTAATTAACAAGTGTTAATATGTTGACGATAACGGAACCAGGCAAGTAGGCAGTGATGTGAATGGACAGAGATAGAGAAAGGCACAGACATGGAAATATGCGTCTTCGCACTGAGTCAGAATGTTGTACTCGTATTAACCGGTGCAACAGCCTAAGCAAAACTACGAGTAAGCCATAAAGCTGTCAGCTAACCTAAAGCAGCGGAGCCTTGAAGAAGATCCATGCAACACTAGCATTAGGTGCTTACTCTATTAAGTACAGTTGACTATTGGTTTTATAAAGATATATCTTATTTTAACAATACGCTATTCTATAACTAGAAAGAAGAAATAAGGTATTTATACTTTATTTCTATAAAGCTATCTTTATTTTTTCTTATTACTCTTAGATACATTATAAAAATATAATATCTATAATCTATAAAAAAATGCCTTAAGCTAGGTTTATCAATATTATCTATATATATATATATATTATCTATTATATGCGTTTTATAACTAATCCAATTAATTATATATTATTATCATTAATATTTAAATTCTTATTAATATTTAGTTATTATAGTAAGGTCGAAGAAAAGCAAAAGTAATAAAAAAAGGCTATTTAAGAAAATATAATAGCTAAATTTTAGTCATAGATTTAATAAAGCAATAACTATACTTTAAGTTAGATTTAACTCTTAGGCTTATTAGCTATTATTTTATTTTCTTTTTCTTTATAAAGAAACGCTAATAAAGCTAAATATAGTATACTTATATTAAATCTATTATAGAAGATAGCTATATTAAACTATAGCTTAAATCTTATAGTATATTAGCATAGGCTTCATTTTTATTATTATTTTCTCTTTTACTTTACCTTTAAAGCTGTTAATACACTTATCTATAGATTTATGCTTGGCTGCTAAAGATAAAGAGAAACATCTTGTAAATACCTAAAAAACACGTCAACGCGTCGGAAGGTCTGCGATCGAAGGTGTCTAGCCGCAGCGGCAGCGTTGTTGTTATCGTTAGAAGGGTTAAACAGCTGAAAACACCGGAATAAAATCGAATAGCGGTCAAATGACATACATTTAATAATAGAGTGATCTAGGTGTTGTTGTTTTTTTGCCTTCAAGGTCACCCAATAGTCCTTTATTTGCGTTTCCTTATATATTCCTATATAAATTATAAGCCCAATCCAGAGATATACTTCTTCTAGAAAAGTCTCTCTCCATTGAAGCTTTCTAGACCGTTGTTGTGGAAGACCTTCTGGCCCAGGCACTGGCTCTTGATTTATGTATCTAACCCAGTCCTTTACTAAGGGAATAGGTATAAAAAGCTGGAATAGTGACAGCGGCGTTGAGAGTAACGCGTAGATAACGATCGCGTTATTCGATTTGCCAAGGTCGGAATTGCTGCCCTTGCAAGGGCTTGGGCTCAAAGACGGCCGGCACGTATTATCAGCAGGCTGTTCACAGCGAGAGTGTTCGTTCTGTACGAGAAGTTGGCTATCAAATTCATTAATCGCGACTTGTTCTTCGCGATCCATTTTGGCGTACCTTAAGAAGTTTGTTAGTACATCAGTATTGAAATGTACAATCCAGCGCGCATGGACATTGTGGGTTTAGAACATATTATGTTACCTTAACACAGCTACAGGGATAGTCAACCATAGTAAGCGTTAGCCTATAAGCTTGTCCTGTACAAGATTCCTTGGGGAACGAAACCGATCATTTGTTCATGTCCCGTACTTCAAACGCAGTGGTGGTAGTAGCAACTTGCACCATAACGATGTCAAGGGCTGTATCTCCGCAGGCAACGACACCAAACTAATTGAGCTCTCAAAAGATAAGCACGTATACGCGGTAATATTCCATTGGAGAAACATGCCGAGGTGAGCACAAGCGGGATTCAAACTCATGCTCCTCCAATCGAGATATAACTTATTCAGTTCCAGCGCCTTTATCTCCATGCATAACTTTGTGTAGTTTAGGCTTGAAGCATAAGGTAATTATGATCAATATGAGGGCTTGCAGATTGACTTGAGCCACATTCCTTTTCCCTATAATCCCACAGTTGATGGGATTGATGAAAGTTCTTTGTCTTCGTCAGGCAGTGAGTCACACGTGTGGTTCAATGAGATTCTCTCACGTTGATATAGTTGATATCGAATCTTCGAATGTAGGCAGGTGTCGGTTGTAGTAGCGACGTGGAAGGCTTGGTTGGTAATTGCTAAATCGGCTGTGACAGTGATCAGTTAAACAATTCCCAAGCTGATACAAGGCGTGGTTGCTTCTCTATTAAGTGGTTGGAAAAGTAAAGAGGAGGTTTGTCGAATAGTGGATGAGAAGGTTTGTTGATTAACGGACGAGGAGGCTTCAGCAACTGCTGGGGTGATTGATAAAGCGATGATGTTTTTATATGAGGTGGGCCGTTGGCTAGCGCTTTAGGGGAGTCGGTAGCCGGGATAACTAAATGTTCCCAAATGATTTCCTCACTTGTTTTCTGTGACGTTTCTCAGAAATTGTGGTTGATTGTCTCTTCAATAGATAATGGAAGGTGGTCTGGCTGAGGGCGAAGTTGGGAAGCGAGTGGTGATATAATAAACTGGAGTTTAGGTAATGAATAAATCTACGAAAGTTTTAGGGGTTTTAGTGAGATCATTGGAACTTTCGGCAAACATGGCTTCAGGAATGCTGTACTTTCTAATAATAAGGCAGGAATATATTTGTAGCACACAACTTTTCATAAGGCCTTGAACTTTCGACGGAGTTTCAGTGTTTTGCAAGTGTCTTATTAGTGTTGTATATGCGATCGATGCAGTACTATGGTTGTCTGTCTTCATCCACTACCTCGATCTCGATCGGATCTTTGCCTTTTAAATCTAATTCTAACATTTTCATCTCCTTTTTTAAAGTCCTCGTGGATTTCCACCTCACTGTCAGCCCCTTCCTCGTAATCGTCCTCAGCTGTTCGCTCATTTGTAGAGGGCATTGTTTTCGAAACAATTGTAGCCTAGTTGTCAAGGATATCTCCCATATCGTAGATCCATAGAATAACAGAATCCATGTTATTATTCTTCGGTGGTATCTGGCTCTTCATGTTGATCATCTTCGGAGAGCGTTTCTTTGCAAGCACCTGTCGTATTATGAATGTAGAGTCCATTTATGGGACCTCTATAAGTATTCAGGCCTGGGTAATGGTACGCAATGGCGTTGCCACCTCTAACAGCCATCATAGCTAACGCCCACAGTGCCAGTTTGATGGTGAGCTTTCCCTTTCCTGCCGCATCATAAGGAATAACAAGGTATTCTGGGTCATGATATGACCACTGTGCTGGCTGATTATCGCTGAAACGATCGTCGCTTGAAGCCACGGATGCATTGGATGTACTAGGTGTAGCCCTATAATCCGTATTGACATTTATGGTTCTCCTGGAGCGCGAGGCAGCAATACCTGGTCCAATGGGCCGTCGAGTGCCTTTAAGAAGAACGAGGTTACCATCTGAGATGATAAACCCGTATCGGGACTTGTGCAATACCATGTATGAGAAAACTTGATTCACAACTTTCTTCCATTCTAGATTGTTTTTCTTTGCCTCTTCGCGCATAGTTGGCCACCATTTCTTATGTAGCTTAGTATCTCCCGGTATAAGGTTGATGAGCGCAGCATTATCATCAGCCCGTTCTCTGCAAGTTAAAGACCAGTCGGGTTTTGCTTTGTCTCGGCCTTGGACACGGCTTCCCCGTCCATAATAAGAAACAACGTCTTGAGTAGCCAGTGCATGATTGATGATAGGAATCTCAACTTTACGGAAGAAATCGTCGAATGATTCCTCGTTGAAAATTTCTTTATCTTGCATCAAGAGCTTTGGTTTGTTTACTCCTTGGTAGGGTTGGTTAAGTTCAGTTTTGAATATGTGAAGGATAGTTTGGTAATTGAAACCGGTCCATGGTTTCCATTTTTTTATATCAAATTCAGTATGTTGTGACCGAAACGTTGTGTTAGGGCCAGCAGGAACCAAAGAAGTGTCGAGTATGGTGTTCGGCTCAGTTAGAGCATCAAGAATAGTTCGCATTTTAGATAATCGCGCGCGCGCGTGAGAGAGAGAGAGAGAGACAGAGAGACATAGAAAAAGAGAGAGAGAGAGAGAGAGAGAGAGAGAGAGAGAGAGAGGTTTCCAGAATATTTATGTCGAGAAACGAACGCATATGTTGATATCTACAAACGCAACTGCTCTATTCTACAAACGCAACTGCTCTATTATACAAACGCAACTGCTCTATTATACAAACGCAACTGCTCTATTATACAAACGCAACTGCTCTATTATACAAACGCAACTGCTCTATTATACAAACGCAACTGCTCTATTATACAAACGCAACTGCTCTATTATACAAACGCAACTGCTCTATTATACAAACGCAACTGCTCTATTATACAAACGCAACTGCTCTATTATACAAACGCAACTGCTCTATTATACAAACGCAACTGCTCTATTATACAAACGCAACTGCTCTATTATACAAACGCAACTGCTCTATTATACAAACGCAACTGCTCTATTATACAAACGCAACTGCTCTATTATACAAACGCAACTGCTCTATTATACAATACAAACGCACCTGCTCTATTATACAATACAAACGCATCTGCTCTATTATACAATACAAACGCATCTGCTCTATTATACAATACAAACGCACCTGCTCTATTATACAAACGCGTTTGCATTTAAAGTGGATAGCTTTTCCCCTTCTTTACAGCAAAAATATATAGCTCGTTTGAAGTTATCTTATTCTTCTCATTCAACATGTCCGAAGAGGAAGATGATCTTGAAAAATTCGGCGAGGAAGCCTCCCATTCTATGGCTATGTTAGGCAACATTCTGCCTATCACTCAGTAAGCGCCTCCTCTCCTATTGTGACCAATGTAGGTGCTCCATGGGCTTATTTATAGATTAGTGTTCAAGATTTGACAGGCCTACGTGATTTAGGCATTGATTCGATCTTAAGCTTACAATCTGCAGCTAATTTTAGTAGACGGTGAGAACAGACATCTTTTGAAGATGATAAATCTTGTATTGAAGCTTGAGGTTGAACTATGTACATCTGCTTTGATCTCTGGAATACTCTGGACGCTGGCGTCCCTTTTCAATTGAAGTGTCGTACAGTATGGGATGCAATATTGCTATATTAAAGTAGAGTTTACCTAGTAATGCTATTTATCATTCAAGTTCTAAGGCTGCTTTGCTTTCTAAGGATTGATTCAATTAAATAAAATTCAATTCTTGCTAATCCTTTACTCTAGCACTAGGTCACCGGCCTCTCTATCTTCAAAAGATGACTTATCCCACCCAAATCCATTACAATAGACAATATCTGAGTGATCAACCAAAACACTGCTTTTCCAATTCTCCGCTGTCATAGAAGCGTAAGTGAACCCAGCATGCCAAAGAAAATCATCAACTTCTTCTAAAGCAGATGGTATATTTTCACCATCTTCAATCAGCTCATAAACAAGTGAAATATACTCTTGATTCGGTACCATATATCTCTCGACCTTATCAATCTTTAGGTATGGAGGTGGTAGCTTCTTTAGCTGGCTGCCATGTAATTTCAGCCAGCCATAGCATTCCGCTGCCACACGTGGCATCGACCGGATCAGTCTGGTGCCTTCAGCTAGATTACTCTCAGCTGTATTTTCATCCTTTCGCTTTTCACTGTTCTCTGAACAGAATTCCAAAAAGTTATCCCTAGCGACTTTGTATGATTTAGGCGTTTCTTTCACAAGAACCGGATAAGAGGCCAGAGATGTCCTCAACATTTGAAGGACGGCAGCATTCTGGCACTCTCGCTGTAATGCGTAGTAAAATCCAGAATCTTCAGGAGGCTTTTGATCCCAAAACTATATAGTTCGAACAGTAAGTAAAAGAAATAATGATAATTAAGTAAGGTAATACTCACCACCTTTAACGCAAATGGTCCTTCTTCACCAAATTTAACTTTCCAAACACAGCCATCAGCTCCATAACCTAGCTGAGACACGAGTTTAAGGTTGTGTGGATCCCAAGTACACTGCCGAAGCATCGGCTTCAAGAGATCTTTCTCAGTAAATCCAAGAGGCTCAGTCATTTTCTTGGCATCAAGAAAGGGCCGTAATAGATGTTTCATCCGATAACGTTCAAGCTCAAGCAAAAAGTTTTCACGGTCAGACATTTCGCTCATGCGTGCTTCGGGTACGAAGAGATAGAAATAAGTCGGGGGAGGCAAATGTAAGATGAGAAATGAAGAAGACGACGGGAGTAGCAAACGCACATAGAAAGGAGCCTTTGGCAGGGTCCTTTGATGAAAAGATGCCTTAGGCATTAAGAATAAACTTCCGAAATTTTTGTGGGCCTAAAATATAATAGGCCTTCCTCCACAGATGTAGAGACGTCACGTGTAGTTAGCGCCCCATAAACAGCTTTTTAGGCTTTACCCTCTAAGTATCCCTAAAGAGTCTAGCTATTTTACGCAGTATATAAATTTAAAGTCGACTACCTTCGCGCGCCAAGGGGTTTAGGCTGGTGACGATTTTAGGATGTGATGGCGATAGAGGGTATGTGACCCTTTTGTGCACTCAGCATCTTGTTAAATTGTGTATCAATAAATAATCATAGTAATTCAATAGAGTCTGCTATTCATATAAACAACTTTAGCTATTTGAATAACTAATGCCAAGCCTCTAGCCTAGTTTGATTTAGCGGCCAATACTCCTTGCCATAGAAGGTAATTGTTTGATTACGTAAGCAGAAAAATTCACCACGCTCCATATCACTGTTAGTCAGCTCCTTATTACGGAGTACTTACTATCCCTTTGGAGCCGCTAAGGTGACCTCCCCTGTAATAGGCCCACAATACCCCTGTCAATAATTTTTATCTACTTACAAGGATCGTAGCCAATTAAAATAGAGGATATCAAAGGTACATTAATTGCCTACTTGTAGCAGATAGCTTTAAAGCTATTCGCCTCTATCTACTAGAGCCATACTTGTATAGTTGTGACGATATAAGCCATAATTCTATTGACAACTGTAGCGTTCGCTATTTTTGTCACAATAGTTATACTATTATATAACCAGATATGAATCCGGCTGCCTCATTGAGGAACACACGTATACCCAGTTCCCGGTATACACGAACTATGTTACAGTGTCCAAGTCTCATTATACAAACTGTAAACTTCTAATTTGCGTATCTCTATCAAATACCGGTAATTCAATAGCAAATGTCTGCCTAACAGTTACTTACTAACCATTAAAGTATCACACAGTAAGACTAAATTAGCCTGTTATATCATTCGCAATCCTTGGAAAGATTGCTTTTCGTTAAATCAGAACAAGGTTGCTGAAAGGCGAGAACGCCGCTGGAGACAGATTACATCACGTACGTCGAATGTCGTCGCCGATCATGATGGTCTGTCGAAGGGCGGGGCCATTCAAAACATCACGAAGGGCAATGCTGCTGGACAGGATGGTTGAAACGGCCTATTACTAATTCATAGCTTTACAAATATATGGATCAGCACAAGCCGACGGCCCATCCGATAAGCCTCAATAAGACGGAGAGCCCCAAACCAAGAATTCGCCATTGCTGCTCCCAAGGTGATGGCGGCGGCTGCAGCTCCAGTTCCCGCGCCTAATGCTAACACAAGAATTGCCCAGTAGCCGATGAGCCTAAGCCTGGCCCCGGCCCCGATTGCTTCCTGTGCTAGCCAGGGTCATGTCAGGTGTGACTGATAGTAATTATCATTCTTATATATTTTGGTTATCAATAGACTCCTGCTGCTGGGAGCTTAACAATTTTCTGATGCCCCCCCCCCCTAGCTGCTACTCGAAGTGCCGTCCTTCTATAGTAACTAATACTAACATTAGCATTAGCATTAGCTCCTGCTGCTATCAGCTTCTCAACAATATCTAGATGGCCGTTCTTAGCTGCTGCTTGAAGTGCGGTCCTTCCCCCTTGGCCAGTACCAGCAGCAGCATTAACATTAGCTCCTACTGCTAGCAACTTCTTAACAATATCTTGATGGCCGTTCTCAGCTGCTGCTTGAAGTGCGGTCCTTCCAAAATGGCCAGTACCAGCAGCAGCATTAACATTAGCTCCTACTGCTAGCAACTTCTTAACAATATCTTGATGGCCGTTCTCAGCTGCTGCTTGAAGTGCGGTCCTTCCAAAATGGCCAGTACCAGCAGCAGCATTAACATTAGCTCCTACTGCTAGTAGCTTCTCAACAATGTCTTGATGGCCATTCTCAGCTGCTGCTTGAAGTGCGGTCCTTCCATAAAAGTTAAGACCAGCAGCAGCATTAACATCAGCTCCTACTGCTAGCAGCGACTCAACAATGTCTTGATAGCCTTCCCCAGCTGCTGCTTGAAGTGCAGTCCTTTTTTTTTGGCTAGCACCAGGATCAGTATTAACATCAGCTCCTGCTGCGAATAATGCCTTAACAATTTCTTGATGGCCGTTCTTAGCTGCTGCTTGGAGTGCAGTCTCTTGAAAACAGTCAGCAGCATTGGCGTTAGCTCCTGCTGCTAGCAGTAGCCCGACAACAACTTCGTGTCCATTCTGGGAAGCATACCACAGAGGTTCTCGCTTCCAAGTATCTTTTACATTTGGACTGTGTCCGAGTTTAAGGAGTGTATCTGTGGCCTTGTTCACTCCAAAAAACCCTGCCAAATGTAGTCCGGTGATTCTACTTGGAATGTGTTGACTGTAGCCCACATCTGATGGGTATTTCTTTGTGACTATCAGCGCTTGACTAGATGCCTCGGCCTTGGCTTTGCTCTCAAGAAACCTGGTGACTTCTTGGCTCGCCTCATCCTTGGGAGCATGGTGTCCCCAGCTGCGTGCGGCATAACTGTAGAACGGAAATGACTGTAATCGCTCTTCAAATTTCTGGTCTGTTCGACAGAAGCCAGTCTCGAAAGCAGTATATGATAAATAGGTAACGCAAACCGTGGTAATTTCATTCTGTGCAGCTGGAAACCAATGGATCTGCGTCCGCTCGAAGTATTCCTGAAGTGTATAGTGGACTAGCCGTATAATGTTGCTTTCTTTATCAATAGTGACTAGTCCAGCACATACTGAGACCATCTCTTCAATCTGGACTAGATTCTCTTCGTCCAGTTCAGTCGTGTCTTTTTCCACCGCGAGTGCATGTTGAAGCTCCATTAGAGTAAGTGGTCTCTTTGCGCAAGTGATCCATTGAAAAACCAATAATGCTAGCTCCGCAGAGTCTAAATCACTTGAATACTTGATCCTCTTTACAGCCTCTTCGTAAGCATAATCATATGCTCTTTCTCCAGTTGGGAGGTTCGCTAACACATTTTTGATGGTTTTCAGTGTTTTTTTAGTCTTAATCGCTTCAAAATAAAGCTGCGCGAGGAGGAACCTATTTAAATGTTAATTATATATCAGTTGTCATATTATAATAATAGTAATGTAAAAACTTACATTTCCTTGACCACTTTCACAATCTCTGTTTTAATTTCTTCGCAATGAAGTTTTAACAATGTCGAACCAGAATGTTCTATCTGGCTATCCAAATATCTTCGTACATCCTTATCACAAGCACGGATCTCAACCTCCTTGCTTCTTCCCTTGAATTTCTCCCTAATCTCCGGGATAAACCTCGACGTCGCAAAGATGTTTGCTCCGTTCCTCATTTGAATGTTGGACAGTTCTGAGATGAACCGCGCCTGGCAGCCGCTAGATGCTTGGCATTCGTCAAGAGCATCAATAACGATGAAGATTCTCGAATATATCACCATCACGGACTGAAGTACTGTCAAGATCTCCTCAACAGAAGGCCGTGTTCGGTTAGGTTTATGACGATGATAAAGATCTTTAACGCTCTCAGGTAGGCAAGGTTGGCTTTCGGCTAGTTGTTTCAGCACGCTTGCTAATAAGTCATTGATCATCTGCTCTTCCTGCTTCTTGAAGTTAAAGTAGATGTAGGCAATCCCAATCTTCGAGTTATTGTAAAATTTTACATTAAGATAATCGACCACAATTGACGTTAGGATAGTCTTTCCTGACCCGGGGATGCCTGGACAAAACAGCAGTTGATTGCTTGTAATTAGCCAATCTTGGAACTCTACTGACTCAAGGAACCAAATTCCGGTTTCAGGTTGCCGTCTGTTAAAGTTATCGCTTTGCTGTGGGCCATAGTCGGTTCGTGTGAGCCAATCGAGGATATTAATATTATCCGCTCCATCTAACTTGGATCTAATGTGTGTAATATCATCACGGACTATATTTATTCTCAGGAGGTATGCTCTTTTGACTTAACTAAGGAGAATGACTAACCCTCATTAATTATGTCTCTCACCGGGCGCTCGCCATTAACATCGGATGGCTGAACATATTGAAGAAGCTCCTTTGCAAACGCTGCAGCTACCGCCGCAGCATATTCCTGCCAGTCTTTGCTCTTTTGCGAGTCGGCATAGTCGCAAATGCCCCGGATGACGATACATGGGAAATTATTCATCAATCCTGCAGCCTCCATTTCGACGCACAACAAATTCCCATCATAACGCTGGTTAAGGCTGTTACGAACCTCGGCGTCTTTGATCACTTGGTTGCCGGAAGCGATTAAACCGTAATGCACACATGTATCTCTCGGCTGCTCCTCACCTCCATCAACCACAGGGTTGCTTGCCACTCGCTCGACCCCACCGTCCGTGGGATACGTCGTCCACAAACCAAATAGCAGTTTGAGAAGAGACAGGAATGCGTTGAACCATGTTAAAATTGTAGATTTCTGGTTGCCGTGACTGCCATTTGGAATTGGAATCCCTTGCGCGGACAAAGGATCTTTAAGTGACCCAGACCAGGTATACTTAAACACTAGTCTCGGCCACTTCTGTCTCAGTTCTTCTAGATACTCTGGTATCTTAGACCCGCTCAACTCATTCTCCGTCTTGAGTTTCGCTAAAGCCGTGCGGAGAACGGTAGGCGGGTTATTCAGTGATCCGGTCTGGTTGAATTTTCCGCCTTTCTCCGCCTTGCCGTAGTCCCACTGAACTACCCCAGAATACCGGCCAATAGGAGTACTGACAACGACATCGCCAAGTCGAACCTTAGGGGGGATGCCTCCGCCAATACCAACCATCAAGCCGAACCTGATAGATGGAAAAGTGGAGATCATCCAAGTCGCGCTACTCGATGCTGCGTTGGTACCGACCTCACCTTCGGGCAGGCAGGCTATAACGATGTTATGTTTTCCGATCGACCCTAAGGTGTATGTATTTGGGTCATTTGACGGTTTCGAAAGAGAGGCATGTCTATCGTCGAGCATAGCGGTTGCCGCGGTCTGCTCCTTGGATAGCGCGCAAACCCACCCCACGGTGTATTCATTATGGGTTCTGTTCTCAGTTTGGGCAGCCATTGCGAGGATCTGCGGCGTTTTAGAGTTGCTGTTAGCGCCTACTAGCTCAGAATATAGTCTGATGAGTGTTGTGTTGTGGGGTTGCGGTAAGGGGTAAGAGCGGGACCCGTGGGGTTAGAGTTTGCACGTGATAGAGCCCTAATTTCGGGGAAATATTTCACCGAACTTTCACATGCTAGAAGTTATTAACGGAGCAATCTACTCCGTGTACTCCGTAGCTATGTACATATGTATCCCATCCCATCGGCCTCGAAACAGGGAAGAATATTATTCCGTGAAAATCTTACGTAAACATTTGATCAGATAGGGGCGTCACGGGTTAATCACAATGATTTTATCACTACATCTTAATATACATGCTTTTGTTCCTTTCCTATGGCCGTAAATGGCATTTACTACAAGTAGGTAATTATTTCACTAGCTCCTCTTGCGGCTCTTGCTGCTCCTCTTACGACTCTTCTTGCAGTCCCTGTGGCTGATGGTTATGTCGAGGGAATCGAGCTTCTGGAAGCCAAGTTTTAAATTGGCAGCCTGTACTTCCAATTCTAGACCTTCAACTGTACGGAGTACAGAGTAATAATCCATTTATAACCGCCAATCGCGGCGCAAATAGCAAGGTTATGCTCTAGGTTATAGAAGGATCAAGCGCTAAAGAGGAAAATTATAGTGCATTCATAGTACTGTACTATTGCTGACTAACCCGTGAGTATGCACCGTGAACCAATGGCGCCCCCATCAGCTAGTTGACCTTAGGTAAGCAGCCTACAAAGTAACGCCCTCATTTTGTAAGCGGCCATGTACTTCGTACTGCAAACGACAACTATGTAGTCAATCAATCAATCAATCAATCAATCAATCAGCAATAAAATATTATTACTAGGAGTAATGGCATATTTTGACATGAAGCGATTCGACAACCAAATCTGAGCCTTCAATTATCGATTGTAGAGTTTGCTGATTATTAATCTCTATCTTTGTGATCTTTTCGGTCAACATCACCAAGCTGACAGAAGATAATTAGTCCTTGCATTGCAGATGTTTGCTCTTGAATAAAATCGGTAACATGTCGTCAGATGATTCTACTCCTGCGTTGATCATTGGAAGGTTCTATAGATTTCATGAATGGAGGAGCCATCAGTCCTTGGTGTCAGAGGGACTGGCTGGCAAACTCTTGAAGCTTGCTAGGATGCAGATGCCTGCCCGATATTATTAAGATGCCATTATCAACCGTGATGAGCACTTCTTTAGCCTTCTCCTTTTTTTTCTTTGTGGGAAATATATGTCTGCTCCTCTCTTTCTAGGGTAATTTGGTGTGGCCTATGGATAAGGCGTTTTGGCACAATAAATGGCGTTTATACTTAAAAAATGGAGAGCGAATCAATTAATGTCACATATCTGTGTCTATGCACCACTACTATTCATTGGCGCTGCACCGCGGATCTATATTCTAAAAGACATGTCTCTTTGTGAGAGGCATTCGACATTCTTGGGTTCTCAGAGCTTGCGTCCACACTGACTCAGGGATGGCTTCGTTATGTTTATATGTCGTAGCATCATATATCTTCGTTATGTTTATATGCCGTAGCATCATATATCTTCGGTAATATCTCATCGCCACCATTACTAAGAGAATTAGAGCCATGTTGGGATAGACTGCCATTCATTGTGCACAGGCTGATAGTATCAGAAATAAACACAACCAAAATTCAAAGTTTGGGTTTGCTCATGTAAAAGTCCAACATTCAAAACCTCGTAAATGATGTTGATATGCTCCGTACAAGGACCACACAAGCAACCACACAAGCAGAGTATAGCGAGTTGCATGCAGTAGAAGAGCATCTCTATAAAAATGACAATTCAGGTAGCTCACTCAATCCAGGGATATCCTCTGTATTCTAGGTGATTTTTGCTGCTGCACTTGAACATACAGCACTCAACTGACAGCTGCCAGCTGCCACAGCTGTTGGACCTTGAAACCTAGTACCCTTATATATTAAAAATGTTCACTAGATATCAACAGCGAGCGCATCTAGCCATAGATGGCGCAGTGGCAAGTTGCAGCGGACTCTAGGAGGGGGCCTTCCTAGTTTCCATGCAACCGCTCCCACGACCATACCTTGGTGAAGATCCTCTCAGATACGGCTCTCAGCCCTGAGCTACCAACTTCCGGCCCCGAATTGGTAGTGGTCGAGCTGGGAATCACCGCAAAGAAATACCCATGGGGAAACCTGGGGCGCGCAGTAGTATCACCGCTGTAAAGAGTTGATAACTGGGCGTTTAAATTTTTTTGTTTTTCGTTGATTTTTTTGGTTTTTTTCATTGATTTTTTTTGTATGTGTTGTCGTTGTCGTGTCGTGTGGGTGAGGCATCGCGAAGTATCATCCTGGGAGGTTGAGGCGTGGGTACTTGTTGCTTTTTTGCCTCTAGGTCGGGGTTCGATTCTACCTTTGGACAGTTTTTTTTTGTTTTTCTTTTTTTTTTTTTAAACGATTGCCAGGCACGTGTCAGGTCATACTTAGTAGAATACATTATTGGAGAATTAATTTCAGGCCTTGTTTTATTGATATTGAGTGCGAAATATATGATGACTTTATATTACCTATATTACCCTGTCTGGCGTTGGTGGAATATTGCGCGCAGCAAGCAGTATATCGAGTTACTCTTACCGGCACTGGTTTATTATGAATTTACTTACTATATATATACTATATATATTGTATCCTGATTCTCTCTCTCTCACTATACGCCAAGGTCGGAGTTATTCTATCCAGAATATATATTCGTAGTTTGGTTCAAGTTGTCCTGTGAGATCTGAGGCTCGGTCCGAACTTCAGATAGTCTGTCTGCAACTGCGTATGCGGCGAATTGCTAAGTCGGCAATTGAACAGTATTTATTGTATTACCGTGGAACTACTGGGATCCATCAAACGATTTAATAAAGAGCAACTTCCCACCTGTGTATTCTCCTCTGCCAGCCCTATCGGCCGTGTTGACGAGGCTGTGCGATCCATTGGGGGGAGGGCTAATCGGATGTGGCACGATTGTGCCTGGAACTTAGATGAACTTAGGGCGCTATTATATTCTGTTTCTCGGAGATATAACAAATCAGCGAGGAGGATAATTGTATGTATTTCTTGTTGTAGCTCTACGGTTGAATTGCAACCAAAAAAAAAAAAAAAAAAAAAAAAAAAAAAAAAAAAGAAAAAAAAAAAAAGAAGAGTAGTAAGTAAGTAGTAGTAAGTAACTTGAGTGATCTCCTCGTATTGCATGTGATCATTACGTTACACGACTAGGCGAGAACAAGAGATTGTGCTACATAATAGAAATGGCTACGAGTAGGAGCCAATAAAACGCATACAAATAGTTATTTATTTTACATATATATAAATATATATAATCTCATTACGTTAAGTTACGTAGAGTGGCGGTATATATAAAAGGAGCCATTGGGCTCAGCTCATCCCTTGCATTATATATCTCTTACATAATGTAGGTTCGATGACGGAAATGTCTCAGCTTTGCGCAGAGAGCTATACTGTACGTGGAATTGAAAGGCTTCATGGCCACGTAATATCAAGAGCGGTGGCTTTGGCTTACTACAGGAAGAAAACAGACTCAATAAATGAGGGGAAAAAGTAGAAGACATCTTGGGCAAAGTGATTGATGGAAAAAGCATAAATACCAGACTTCTTTCTGCTCATTTTTGTTTTTCAATCTTGTTTTCAATCTTGTTTTCGATCTTGTTTTCGATCTTGTTTTCAATCTTGTTTTCAATCTACAGCTTGTCTCGAAAGAAACAGATTACTTTGAAGTGTTAAATTCTTCATCATTCGTCTAGAATCACTCTCAACATGGCAAGTGAACCGACCGTGGAACCTGAGCCTATCAATGATCAGCTTGATTTTGAAGGCATCACTCCTCAAAACACTGCCTGGGTATGTTGACATCTAGCTCAGATTGCTATTGTTAGAAGTTATAGAAGGTACAGAGCAGAGCTGAAATTGAACATCAGGTCAAATGGGATGTCAAGGGAGGATCGGATCGCACTCATGAGCCACGACTCAACACCAACTACACCCTCGAAGGTTCTCCGTAAGTGATGCATCTGTCCCCCAACTGATTGCTGTGGTTAATTCTTCTTCTGTAGCAATATCCAGGGTATTGAAATCAAAAGCACAGTTAATGTCCAAGTGATTTGCTGGTCGTACGTGGTCATCCAAGATATATATAGATGAGAATATGCAATGATAATTATTTAGTGGTTCATCTCCAAGTGGCTCCCCGAATATTGTACTTGATGGGCCTACTAATGGCAAGCACAAAATCGACGCTAGAAGGCTTGGGTCGTACCGTGTTGAGCTCCGTTAGTGAAGCTTCAACACTCAGTTTGCATCCCTGGATCCATTTCTCAATGGAATTTAGCACGTCAGTGCCACTGACTAAATT
This sequence comes from Trichoderma oligosporum, assembly GCA_015266385.1. Lineage (NCBI taxonomy): Eukaryota > Fungi > Ascomycota > Sordariomycetes > Hypocreales > Hypocreaceae > Trichoderma > Trichoderma oligosporum. The sequence continues at coordinate 2,212 of JACBYL010000183.1, read as the reverse complement.
GAACCTTCGCAGGAGGTCGATGATCTGGCCATGTTCATGATCCTTTGTTCATTAGTTAGCTGGGGGATCACTATTGTTCATATCTAGTTGGGTCATACTCACAATGCAAAGGCAATTAAAATATCTTTGAGATAATTTTCTTTTTGCAACTTGTTAACAGTAACTGTGAACAGTATGGAATGCCTTGGTGACGCCACCAAATGATCCAGACGATAACTTACTAAGAGTATGTAGAGAGGCCGTAGAGAGGCTATAGAAAGGGCAAGGGAGAAATCGATATAGCAAAGAGGAGGATGTTTGTTACTCTCACACGCGTTTTCTGTCTATGAAACTTGGGCGAGATTCAACATGCTCTGTTGATATAGGAATTATGAAAGTGATATAAAGTGAATCAACACGATGCAGCTCAATGGAGACCCTCAAGTGGGGATCAAGACATTTTCTTGATTAGGATTATCTTACCTAATCAAGGTAATCTAGATGTATGTGGCGAAGCTGAAGCTTGTGAGACCAATATCGACCGGGCAATCTCAACGACAAGGAGCTGCTGCTCACGATCTACACCAGCATTAGCATCTTGGAGGATGAGATTGTTACTATCCCCATCCTTCACCGTACAGCCGAGACATTCAAAACGCGCAAAGTAAACTCACAAATACATGCGCTAGATACCCTCTCATTTGACGAATTCAAGAGCGGCTCCTTTCCAAATAAACGTGACTTGTATATCAATGACTAACAGCCAAAGTCTCTCTGTAGACTATGCCATCCACAAATGAGGATACCAGTCATGCTCGCGAGGCTTCAAATATATGCCGAATTTATGGACTTCTAAAGTACATGGGGCGACGGCGAGATGGAGGCGTCGAGTCAGGCAGCGACGGTCGATAAATGATGATTAGATATCGCTTGTCATGGATCGTCAGAAACGGGCACTGGGTCGTCGTCAAAAGCTGCTGTTTAAGCTCGATATCTGATATAATATCCTCCTCGTTCTGTTATTTGAGCAAGATCCACGAAGCTCGTCACGAGCATGAATGACCTTCAAATCTTTGATCTCAGCCTCCCTAAACCCGTTGTTAGCGTAATACCATTCACGGTGAAGTAGCTGTCTCACGTCAACTCTCTGGCTCTTGGGCTCGCAGCCATGGCACAGGCGTAGCCGCATAACCCTTCCGTTCATTTCCACAGAAAAGCTTGCGGGTGTGTCCGGTTGATGCAACGTTCAAACAACAAGATGTTGGATGTAACGATGTAGGATCGAAACCAGCAGTGACAATGATTCACTACGGGCAATTCGCTCCTCATGTAGCGATAGGCAGGGTATATCGACTGCGTTCCTGTTCAAATGTTTGAGAAATGTTTGAGAAACTCAGTTATCGACACTCATATCATGACATCGCAAGAGGTGGCGAGGCAGCTTCATCTTGCCTTTCTCATCAAGGAATTCAAATGCCAAAGTGGCATCCGCAAGCATTCAAATAGCAAATCGTAGGTATCAAGCCTGGAAATTGAAACGATAGTTAGCAATATCAGACGGGACATAGCAGGAGTTTGTAGGGCCAAAAAAAAACCCCCATTCTTACATCAGGCCATAAACTGCATTGAAGCTCTTGCTGCTTCTCTTTGGTCTTTCGTCAATCTCTTTCGTCAATCTCTTTCGTCAATCTTGGTGACTGGAATCGTGTATCCAGAACATTTGGGAACGTGCCATTTGCCGTGGCAGCAGTCTTCGGGTCCTATCAAGCATGAATAAGAGTGTCAGTAGCATATTCTGCACGCTCAACAGAATCCAGCACTGGCTAACATACCCCAAAGCAAAGTACGGCGATACAACTAAAGCCGCATTCTTTACTTTACTGTCCAGTACTGAGCGACTCAATCTGAGCTTTCATTTCGTCAACATGTCTGTCAGCGATGGCGGAGAAAACAAACGGAAAGGAAAGGAAAGTTTAAGCATTGAGCTTCTACAGTTCTGCTGAGGTCTTAAGCAATATATATATTTCTTTATTTATTTTAATTATTAAAAGAGGTAGTTAAAAATAAAGCTAAATAATAAGCTTTAAAGCTTATTAATAAAATTAAATATTAAATTTTTATTTATAAATAAAAAAAATATAATATAATATATTAATTAATATATATAGCTTAAAAAAAGTTTTATTATTAATTTATTTATTTATTAATTAATATTATTAACTTTATAATATAT